>PVIJ01008461.1:0-31456 GCA_004024925.1 Scalopus aquaticus | reverse complement strand
GTTGTCATCAGGTGGGGGAGGGGGGGCTAGACTCGGTTACTTGTCCATTGGTTTAGGTCCTATAGGATGGGGCGAAATGGATGGCCCAGTTCTGGGGGTGGGGGTGGGAGTTAAATCAATCGTAAATAAGCTGCTGGTGGGGACGATGGGGACAGTGAGTATTTCCTGAACTCCACGACTAACAACAAGACGCACCCAGTCCACTGAGGCTTCCCAGGGATGGTAACCAGCCTGGTTCCTAGTTACCGTGGACACTGCCAGGTCTCTGCAAATACAAAGGACCCTCGGTCTGACTCAGTGGAGACACTTCCTAAGGCAAGAGCCCCCCCCATCACCAAAGAAAGGCACTAGGTCAAGTTCTGGACACTGTGGTTTTGCTCTGTACCCTGAGAACTGCTCAATGTTCAAATGACACGAGATGGACACAGGAACTCGCCACAAAGCAAAGCGCAATGCTCCACAGCTGTGTCTTCCCACGCTGGACTTTGCGACTTTCTAGATTTGGGTATGGTCCTGGCTTTAAGAACCTTCCTCCTGGTCAACTGCAAGTTGTTTACTTTTGAAAGAGTAACAACTTCATTCTTTTTGTGAAAATGATACAAAATCATTGTATGGAATTTAAATCATGCAGAAAACAGGAAGGAGAGGACAAATGGAAAAGGTCCTACCAGTTCCACCGCACAGAGACACCCTCACTAACACCTGGTGAACAAGTTCCAGTCAACCCACAGTTAAACTTTGCCAGACCCTCAGGCCTGGGGGTCCACAGCTCTTCACATTCAGACGCCACCAAGATCAGAGGCAGGAAGGTGAGAAAAGGTCCACCAGATGATCATGCCCCAGCATCGCTCCCGGCCCCACCTCGCAGCTCACAGACACGGTCCCCTCATAAAAGCACCTGAGCCCTGGCTTTGGGAAGTCCTGGGAGAGGGGTTCCAGAGGCTGGGTTCCAACTGGAAGGTCCTGGGGGTGCAACCAGGGCTGAGGCTGAGCTCCCATTCAGTCCTCCAAGAACCCAGGGCTGCCTGCCCTGGGCTACCAGAAGACCAAGCCCAGTGCCTGGGTTTATTTCTCAGACAGGACGCAGGGCTGTGGAGTCAAACATGGGAGGGGAGGCGGTCAGTTACCAGCTCTCACTGAGTGTTATGACTGGGCAGCTGGCCATATCACCCACCGTGGGAACCAGCCGAATCCCTGGGGGGGACACTAGGAGGCAGTGCGGTTCATGCCTTAGTCATCTCACTCGCTGCCTTCATCCACCAGCTCTCTGAATACTCCAGAAGGTGGCTGCCCAGTGCCCAGGAGAAAGTGCTCCACAGTCAGAAAAGAACACTCCAGGGGCAAGTACACATTCTCAGGAGAGTAGGGTAGCCTACAAGTGGGGGCACCTGCAGCTTTTACTACAGGTCTCCAGCACCCGCTTCACTGTCTGAGAGGCACACGACTTGTCACACAGCCAAAAGGGGACAATGTAGGAGTCGAAATCGGGTCCGGTTGACTCCAGTGGTCTCCTTCTTTCTATCACACTGGTCAGGGCCAGTGCAGAGAGTAGAAGGGACAGTGTGAGCCAGGAGTTAATAAAGCTTGGTGGCATGGGGTGAGGACCCAGGCAAGCCACAAAGCTTGGGGTGTCAGGGTCAGGTGCCAGAGCTGGAGGAGCTGGGGGGTGGGGGCTGGTGGGAGCAGCACATGGACAGTGGGATTGTGGTCATAGGGATGGACAGGCTGCTGGTTCCCAAAGAGGCCCTGGGCCCTGTCACAGGGTAGCCATTGGACAGAGGGAGGCCACTCTGCCAGAGTGACCAGTGAGCAGGCTTCATCCCAGGAACTCCAGCGAGCTGGTCAGGAAATGAATTGCGTGGGGCTGGACTGGGGACGCCTCTGGAACCTGACCCCGGGGGTCCGGCCCTCAGCTATGCAATGTGGTCCTCCCACTGAGCCCACTTCATCAAGAGGGTAGGGGGACCGCTGGCTGTGTCCTTCAGGGATTCCATGGGCTGGACCTTGGAACTGTGGCTTAAAGCGGGGTCGGCCTGTGTTTGTGCAAGTAAGTCAAGACCAACTGTGGTCTTAGTATCTTTAAAGGGTTTTTAAG
The DNA here is from genome assembly GCA_004024925.1 of Scalopus aquaticus. NCBI lineage: Eukaryota > Metazoa > Chordata > Mammalia > Eulipotyphla > Talpidae > Scalopus > Scalopus aquaticus. The sequence continues at coordinate 29,361 of PVIJ01008461.1, read as the reverse complement.
AGAAAAAAAAAAAGGCTATGCAACAGAAATTGACTGTGGCCCACAAAGACCCAACTATAGAGGTCTGGCCCTTCAGAGAAATGTTTGTCGACCCCAGGTTGGAAAGGTCATACTGCAGCCTAGAAGTGAACACACAGAAGCTGCCTCCCCAAGTCACAGGGAAACGCAGGCCAAAACACAAGAGACCCCCCATACACCTGCTCACACCCACCCAGCTGGCTGGAGTCAAGAAGACAGATGACACCCAGTGCTGGCGAGGACTCGGAGAAGCTGGGATTCTCATGAGCTGCTGATTGGAATGTAAATGAGGATGGCACCATCGAAAAATACTTTGACAGCTTCTTAAAATGTTAAACATAACTTCATCATTTAGCAATTCTGTTCCTAGAAGTCTACCCCAGAGAAATACATATGGATTCTACAAAGACATGAACACGAATGTCAACAGCAGCATTACTCATAACGGCCCCTGGTTGGGATGCCCCAAGTGTCCTTCCCCCACCAATGAATAAGCAAGACGTGGCAGATATAGACAACGGAATAGTATTTGGCAGTGAAAAGGATGGAACTACTCACACAAAGTACAATGTGGATGAACCTCACAAACATTATGGTAGGCGAAGGGCACCAGATGCAAAAGACATATTGCAGGATTCCTTTTATATGAAATGCCTAGAAAAGGCAAATCTACAGACACAGAAAGTAGAACAGTGACTGCTGGGGCTGGGGAGTGGCAACAGAGTGTAGCCGACAAGTACACACAAGGCATCTTTGGGGATGACAAATATTCACAGTGGCACGCAGTGATGGTCACACAACTCTGTAAGCTTACGAAAGTCACTGGATCAGTTGGAGTAGGTGAATTTATTACCATGAAAATAATCCTTCAATTAAGTTATTAAAAAAATAATCCCAGCCTAGCCTGCAGAGGAGGACATCAGACAAAGACTCCCAATATGGTTCAGTGGTTAAGGGCACAGGTCCTCCAATCAGAGGACTTCAATTTCAATCTGAGCTCCACTTCATCCACCCACCCATCCATTCCCCCATCCATCCATGCATCCATCCATCCATCCATGCATCCATCCATCCATCCATGCATCCATCCATCTATCTTCTCATCCACTTATGCTCTCAAATCACCCACTCACCCATCTTTCCCACTCACCATTCATTCACGCATCCACCCACACACTCAGTTACCCATCCATCCAATCACCCAAGAAAATTTACTGGACCCATGCCCTAGGACATATCAGGCACTGTGTGAAGTACCAAGATACCCATAGGGAGCAGGCAGAGGGCTCCTGCACTCCTGAACTTAGTCTAGTACTTACTCCCCACTTCCCTCATCTGCCATGTGGACAAGAATAACTAGTGCCGGAGGCTTGCTGTGCCTCTTCCATGAGCATATATCCCGTATAACACGACTAGCCCCATGGAGGGCTGAAGAGCTGTGATTCTTACCAGCTACTAGGTCCTGGGAGTGAGAGGTCTGGAGCAGGCAGGACTTAGGAGGGCTCACAGCACCCGTGACTAAGCCCCCCCAGCTCCCGAACAACAGAGCCACCGCTAGAGTCAGCAGGAAGCGCCTGCTGCCTCCTCCCTTTTGAAGAGCCAGTCACTCCATTGCCGTCCTCGCCCTCTGCTTGTCAGGGAGGGTTCGTTACCTGGGTAGCACCCGCCATCTCTCCGGTAACTGCTCCCAGAGCAGTGGCAACCACAGACACCCGGTTCTCCGGTTGGCCGGGGAAAGCTGAGCCTGTGGCTCCTTCACGGGAGACGGGAGACGAGCTGTCACTGGACCCCTCGCGGGAGAGGCGTGACTCAGAAGGTGCTGGAAGCACGCCTCCTGATGATGAGGCTGCTGCTCCGCGGCTTGCCGCAGCCTCCGGAGCTCAGGCTCGCATACGCATGCTCCCCACCACCTGTCAGCAGAGGAGAGGCTGCAAGCACCCCTGAGCGCGGGGCTAGGGGGAGGGGCGCAGGGCAGAGCTAGCCACAAGCCCTGGCTTTTAAACTGCCTCAAGCTGCAGGACCCTTCCCAAAAGGAAGCCACTTACATTTCAGTAAACAAAAATGAAATACAACTGAAAAAGGATGTCAAAGAGAAAGGTACTCATTCCGCTGAAGCGCCAGCCTGCTCAGCCCAGAGCAGCACACTTGGAAAGGAGCCTGATCTGCTGGAACCCATTCCCTAGGAACTCAAGGTGTGATAGGTATCCCCACAAAAAAAAAAAAAGACCCCTGGACTATTAAAAAAAAAATTGGGTGCCCAGTCCCACTAACCACATCAGCCACTTGAAAACCCATGTGGCCAGTGGCAGTCAGACTGGACGGCGCCTCGAGAGCAGCTCCATCACTGCAGCAAGTTGTGCTGGGCGGTGCTGTCCTGAGGTTCCAGTGTCCTCTGTCACCACGGCCCTGCAGGACCATCTACGCTTGCTGCTTCTCCCCACCGCCCTGCCAATGCATCTCTGCCGGGGGCTAGCATGTGTGGCTCCTGCCCCCGCCCAGGACCTTCAAGGTTTACGCGGCGGTGACCTAAGTGTTCCTGATTCCTACATCCGGGCCCTTGACTTGTCAGGGCTGTGGATGTCCGTTGTCGCCAGGAACTTCACCATCTAACACAGGCTGCTCCTGCGGGTCCCAACGCTCAAATGGGGGCCATTTTTGGCCTCCTCTTTAGCCCTCCCAAATGGCTGTGGTAGGGATGGCAAGGTATGAGGTGCAGCCTGGCATCCACAGCCTTAATGAGTCTTGATGGTGCGAGAAGGTCGAGGGCACCATCACTTTGCCTTCAGATACAACACCCAGAGGCCCGTCTGGCCCTCAAGTCTTGAACATTCAGCCTGAAAGCTGCTCATCACCTCCCAGGGCCCTTCACACACTCCACCGGGACCCGAGTTGGGCCACAATCAGTGAACTGTAACCTGTGGCCTACCTGGGTGACAGATTGGTTACTTAGTGAACACACTTCCGGGACTCAGGGGCTTCAGGATGAGCAGTCACCTGCTCCAGGTCCTGGTTCTACAGAGGGGCCACGGTGGAGGAAGGACCCTGAACGAGACACAAGCGGGTCCTGGCCCTGAGCTCTCTGGCTGGAGGGCGAGGCAGGGCTGAGCGCGCTCTACAAGCCACAAGGACAGTAATGCGCTGCCACTACCCAGAGCCTGCCGTGCTCCAAGGTCACCCTGCACGCCAGCTCGGGCCTAGGACACTCGAGCCTTGCAATGACCCATTTTGGAGAACTGTGCGTAGACCCTGTGCTATGCTAAGCACTTTGTAGTAAAGACAATAATGTTTTCAGTCCCCACAGCCACTCAACGAGGTGAGTGGAGTAATCAGACCGTTTTATAGATGGGAAGACGGAGGCGGAGGAGGTTAGGTTGGATAGTACAGAGTGCCAGAGCTGAATTCGGACCCGGGCCTGGCGCAGGACACTGAGCGCCCGGCCAGCACACTGCTGAGAGCTCTCTACGGACGCTGCGGCCCGCTCGAGCGCCTGCTGAAGTGCACATGGAGTCCTTTAAATTGGAAAATTGGGTTTCGTCTCCTCACTACCCAGCAGTAGTGCCAGACAGGCTGCAGCAGGGCACCCAGCTGACATCCACCGGGAAAGCCGGGTCCTGGGGAGACAGCAATTTGTTTGAAAGAGAGGACAGGCCCTGAGCACTCAGCCCCCTACGTGCCCACCAGAGGCAGTCTCTGCACTGTCATTACTGCTTCCAAGGAAACAGTGGGAACTCGAGTGAATGTCCTGCTCCACCGTCTCTGGGGCATCAGCTGGTTGCCTGGGCAACCATGCATCTGGTTGGTGAGGAGATGAACTGGCCTCGGTGCCAGGCTCCCAGCTGGGAACCACATCTTACCTGATACTTCAGGGCCCACCGTGACCTTGGCAAAATCCACTCATCACAGGGATCTGCTGTTTGATGCACAGAAGGGGCGCAAGGGACAGATACCTTGCTGGAGGTCACACAGCTGGTGCTGTGGGCTAAACTGTGTCCCCCCGACAACGATGATATAGCCAATTCTTAATCCCTGTCATCTGCCTGACCATACTAGGAAACAGTCTCTGGGGATGTAATCCAGTTATGGTGAGGCTGGACTGGATTAGGTGGGCTGAGAGCCTGACGACTGGTGTCCTTATAAAAAGGCCATATGAAGCACACACCTACCCTGGTGAGAGGGACAGTGAAGATGGAGGCAGAGGTTGGTGCTGCGGGGATGCAGGGGAAGGTACACACGGAAAGTACACAGGACCTCCCTGAGTAGCTCTGAGGGATCTGGCCCGCCAGCACCTTGTTTTCGGACTCCTGGCTCCAGACTATTGCCTAAAGTCCCCCAGTTTGTGCTGATTTGTTACAGCAATCCCAAGAAGCAAATAAAGCTGAGAAGAGGCAAAGCAAGGCCTGAGATGGAAGCCTGGCTCCCAGTGGCTCTGCTTCAGCCATTCAAGCTGATGCTCCAACCTCTTCCTTTCCAAGGGTGACAGGACCAGTGTGTGAGAACACATGGCACGAGGTGTCCCTCAGCAGCCTTGCCCAGCCTGTCTTCTGAAATCCTTCTTGCTTCCTCCAGGGGCAAACATTTGGGCATTCACTTTCCTTCTCTGTCCTAGCCTATGACCTGGGCCTGCCACCTTGGGAAAGGCTGGGTGGAGACACCTTTACTCCTGCCACCTGCACTGTCAATCACGTCACAAGAGCCACCTGGGGCACAGGGACGCTGCAGGGTGACTCCCAGGAGGACTTGGGCAGGACGTCAGCAAGGGCTGGCCTAGGGGCCTTGGCAAAGAGCCACTGACTCCAGGCTCAGAGCAAACGGAGCTCCCTCTCTTATCTGAAGGTCACACAGCCGCCGAGGGCAACCCCACCAGCCAGCTGACAACCCAGGGCTTCCAACAGCCAGCACCGTGCTAAGTGCTTGCCCTGAGACAACTGTTTCAGGGTTTGAAATCTTGGTTATGCGTCAGAAGCACCAGAATCCAAACTCAGGGCAATCTCATCACATGGGTGCAGGGGGACAGGCAGGGTGGAGTCTGGGCATTCACATTTGGGGGACATTGCTATATTTTAAACACTAATTAAGACATATTTAAATACCAATAAGTAGCATTCTTTGGAATAGTCAAAAGGCAGACACAGCCCAGGTGTCCATGGCCAGATGAATGGACAAATGTGGTACTGATATGCAATGGGCTAGTACTCAGCCATAAAAAAGGATGTTCTGACACCCACTGCCACATGGATGAAGGATGTCAGGCTAAGTAAAACAAGCAGTCACAAAAAGACAAATATTTATGATCCTATTCATGTGAGGTACGGAGAGCATCAAATTCAGAGCCAGAAGAAGGGTGGGTGCCAGGGCTGGGGGAGGGGGGTCTTTGCTTTGTTTGACCAATGGTGGTTATTGTGTTTGGCAGGACATGAGTTAAAAAAAGTTAGCCTCTGAAAAAAATAAGGGTAGCTAGAAACCTCCTGAACATTCGCCCATAGAGAAGTGCTTAAACTGCAGCGCATGGCACAGCGCAGCACCAGGCAACCGCAAAGAGGGGGAGTGGGAAGGGGGGCCACGATCCCGCGCCACGACAAGCAAAAGGACACAGCCCAAAGGTGTTCACATAGGCATGCATGCACACAAACACACTTGTGCCCGCTCACACATAAACATAGATGGATTCAACACACAGGGTGGGGGAGGGGACGTTGTGCATCCGGCTGATGCAGGCTGCCCTCCCTGGAGAGGGAAGTGGCTTCGGCGGGGGAGGGGGGGGGCAAGGGGGATGGAAGGGTAACTCGGCTTTATCTGTCCTGTGTTGAGTTGTTGCAGGAAGTCATATCCAAGTACAGCAGGCCCCTCTCATTGGTAGAGGATTTGTTCTAAGTCACCCGTGGAAGCCCCACCAGCAGAGAGCAGGGAACACTACAGAGACTGTTCCTGCACAGGGATAGATACAAGTCCCTATAGTAAAGCTTAATTTATAAATTAGGTACAGTAAGCAATTAACAATAACTGTTAATGAAGTACAGCAATTCTAACAGTACTGTCATCAACACTATGGAAAGGGGTCTCTCTCAAAATATCTTACTGCAGGTAGTATTCTTGAACTTTGGTTGTCTATGGGTAACCGAAACCCTACCTCTAATCGAGGGGAGGGGGGCAGTTTCCACAGAGCACAACTGTGTTGTACACTTAATTAAAAAGAAAAAGAGGAAAAAATCCCCAAAGCTTTCAGAAATTGGGATCATGGAGGTAGTATCTTCCCTTCCACAGAATTCAGATGGGTCAGAATCCAAAGTCTCAGGGCTGGAAGGGTTTTGAGACCCTATTTTTTTTGACTTCTCAGTGTTCCAGGAGACAATCTGATTTTTTAAATAATACCCGTTTGCTGAAAAACTCTGCCGACCCTCACTTCATGGGTCCTTTCGGTGCCACACGTGTCCAAGTGCTCACACACACCATTGTAGAAGCTACAGACACTCAAGCCACATCATACACGCTGACTTGCCTTTTAATCTTGCCTTTGCACCCACCCTTGCCCCCTGAATCCATGCTAATATCAGGATCTTGGCGGGGGGGGGGGTGGTCAGCAAGCCTTTTCAGGCTTGTTCAAGGATAGATACAAGTCCCCTAAGGCCTTCGTGCCACATGGCTCTGCGCTGCTCCGAAGTTGTAGTATGAATGGGTGGGGTGGTGTCCCCCACAAGCCCCTTTATTTACAAGCAGGCAGCTGGCCGGAAAGCTTCCTCCACAGCCATATAGAATCAGGCGTAAACATGCACAGTGAGATTTTTGTGATTCTCAGTCATTTTATGAAAAGGGGAGCTCAATGCTGCATCTTGCCTTTCTCTGTGCACACCTAGTGAGAAGTCACTGCAAATCAATCAGTACAGATCTTCCCGTCTGTAAGTCTGTGTAAGCCACCGTGATGTCACTGGGCCAAGGTAGCATATGCCTCTAGAAAATGAAGCAAACAGAAGACCCCCTGCCTGACCCCAGCCTTGTCTGTCAAAGTCTCTCGGTGACCCTCCTGGCAGTGGCCAGCAGTTACTGTGACTGCCAGACGTCAGTGACCAAGCGTCCCCCTCCTGCCTGAGCAGCTGGTCGTTCCCAGGCTGTGCTGTGTTGAAGAGGTCCTCCTAGGGAAGCTCCCTGGTCCAGAACCCCAGTAACCCCAAGAACACAGACCACCCATCCTCCCTGGGATGGGGGAAACCTCTATAAATGTTTAGGAAAAGGCCTTTATTGGTGCCAGGAGCCCCATGCAAAAGCTAAAGCAGATCCAAAAGACAGCAACAGGAGCCCGTGTTAATCATTGCTGGGAGAGACCATTTTCTGAGTTAGAGCAGCCCACCCTGATTAGCAGCAACCCACCAAATAAATTCAAAATGCAAAGACCGTACCAGAGGCTGCTCTTTTTCTGCTGCGTAGGAGGTGCCGTCCCAGGGACTGTGGCTCCTCGGAAAGGCAGAGTACACAGGGCCGCTTCCCTGGGGCCTGACAAAGGAAAGTCTCTATCCCAAATAAGGATTTCCCTCGCTCACCCTCAAGACAGTAGCATCTGGACGGGGCTTCCCTTGTTTATTTTACTAAGAACTTTATCTGGGGCTCATGGCACTTCAAAGGGCTGTTCAGATGATCTGTTCATCCCTTTGTTTGGGAAGCCTCCATTCCTGGCCGGGCTGCCTCTTACAAAGGGCCTGAATTTAAAGGGCCCTGGAAAAAAGGACCCAGCTGTCTGGCAATTTAATTTACGGCTGATCTCCAATGCGTGTGTCCAGATGGGTGACCCAAGGGGGGTGGGCTACGCCTGACTTCCCAAGAAGGGGGTCTTGTGGAAAGGCAGGCATGCTGAGGAGGAGGGCCCCTCAGACAGGCAGGCTGAGCACACTGCTGGCCAAGGGCAAGTCCAGGACAGTCCAGGAGCAGGACCTAGAGGGCATTGGTGGTGGCAAATTCTAAGCCACCTGCACAATGGCGTGGGTGCTGGCAGAGTGATGCAAATGCCCCAGATGTGGTCAGTCTGCAAGGCCTGCACTCAGCAATAGGGCCTTGGGACACAGAAGGAGGCCTGGACCCGGGCCTGAATTCCAGCTCGACATGTGGGAAAGTTATTTAATCCTAGTCAGTTTTCTCATCTGTAAAATGGGGAGCTGATCCCTAAATAGGTTAATATGGATGAAGTAGATGGAAAATTGCAGTTTAGCAAATGCCTGCGCCTCTTGCCACTTCTTTCGTGCTACTGCAGCAGTTCTCAAACTGTGGTCCCAGACACCTGGGGCTTGTTCAAGCTTATGAGACAGATTTGCACTATAAGTGTCCAGGCAAATCAGATGCTGCTGGTCCAGGAACCACTCCCCCTTTGAGAAGCACTGAACTACTGGCTCAAACTCTCAGGGTCTGTCGTGGCTGGGAGGAGCATAAGACCATCCTAGTGGAGAATTCGACACTGACAATGTTGACAAAAGCTTCAAAAGCCCGTGGGCACCAAAGGGCAGCACGTGTCTGCCGTCTTTGGCCAAGCTGAGGTGGTCCCTGACCTCCTGGGTGTGCTTCTTAGGGTCCGCAACCTCTCAGGCATCTGCTCCAGCCCAGAGGTCACACTCACAGTTGGTCCCCTCTGCCAAAGAGTCTTATCTGGCATCTGCTTGGCCCCTCCAGCAAGGGTGGCCTTGGGCCCATTTTAGGGTTTTCTGTGACACTGTCTAGCTCTAAGAGGACACGGGGTTGTCCAGGGAGTGGGGAGTGGGTGACAGTCACAGGGCTGCAGAGGGTTTGCCCTCTCTTCCTGGTCAATCAGCCTCCCTCCCCAATGCCTTTCCATCCAGAGGCTTGAGCTGGTGCCCCGCTGGGTATCTCCTGATCACCAGGTGAGGTGAGGACCTAATTCCTCTGCGGGGACGGGCGCTGCTCTTTTCAGAGTCTCTGTTTGGTCTCGTCTCCAAGCCAACAGGAACCTGGGAGGCAGACTCAGATGGCAGTCACCTTCCCTCCCAGGCCACACCACCTACCACAGACCCACTCGTGCTGACCAGCAGCCCCACCTGGGGGGCTCGATGCCCCCCAGCTGGCTGAGAATGGGGCCCACTGCAGACGGCAGGAGAACAAAGGGCTGGCTAGTCGAGACATGGCTTCACATTTATCTTTTCAACTCTTGAGAGAGAGAGAGAAAATTCTGCCTTAACGGGCAGAAAATAAGTTCACCCGCAAACCATTTACGTGAAAAAACTTCCTTGTATGGTTCAGTGACTCATCAGCCCCCATCAAAGCATGCGTGGGATGACACGCTGAGGCTCTGGTCCCCCTTCCTTGTCTGGGAAAAAACAACAACCCACAGACCGCGCTTCTTTTTGGCTGTCTTGAGAGCCGCTGTCCTTCGCCGGGCCAGAAGCCCAGGGCCCGCACTTCACACAGGACAGGTGGGGTGGCCTGGATGTCCCCAAGGCCAAAGCCGGCCCTCTGACCAGGTTAAGGAAGCCCTGGCTGGAGCAGCCCGGTGCTGGGACAGGGTGCCAACCCAGCTCCTCTGCTCCATTTGGTCGTCAGCTCCAGTTTTGGGTAGGGGCTCCAGAGGGGGCAGGTTAGGTAGCAAAGGCCTCAGGCTGCATCTGGTCATCAGTAGTAGGTACCCAACATCCCCTACCCCTTGCTCCCTGATCCCTTCTCTCACAAACCTAGTTTCCCCAGGGGAGTTTTGTTGCAAGGCTTAAACCCCATCCAGCTTGACCTTCGTCTGAACAGAAGTTGATCTGTGCGTACTGCTATGGAGATGGCTACCATAGATCATTAGAGGGAAAAGGAGCAAGGGTCAGTAAAACCTGTGGTGTTTCAAAAGCAGTATCGACACAAACCCTAAAAGGTGCTCTGGAACTAACATGGCTGCCCTCAGGAAAACCGACTTGGAGGAGGGGGTGGCTTGTCTGTTGACATTTCTCTATGTTTTCAAGCTATCTTTCTTAAGTGCTAACAGCAGCTATCCTGTCAGTGAGGGACTGACTGGAAAGGGGGGCATTTCCTGGGGTGATGGGAGTTGGGTGGTTATTCAGGAGAATGCCATGTGTTTTTTTATATGTAAATTCTTCCTCCACTTGTTAAAAATCTAAAAAGCGTTAACAAGTTTATGGATGGTGGGGATTTTTTTTTTAGTCCTTTTGGCCTTTTCAGTATTAAAAATCTTATTAAGTGTGATTTCTAAGTGTCCTGTGCTTTAGTCCTCTGGGACGCTGCTGGTGGGTGTATAAACTGGTACAACCACTTTGGAAAACTGTGAGCCATGCCTGCCCTCCTGAGTGCACTCCTGAGTGCACGCTCTGCAGTGTGTAGACAGCTGCTCACCACAGGGCCCCAACGGGAAGCAGCTATCTAGAGCAGAGTGAGCAAACTAATAGCCAAGGGGATGTGCAGATTATCACCACACATGACACCACAGAGAAATCTTATCAACCCGATTTGAAGCCAAGGGGTCAAATGCCATTGAGTTCAGCTTGCATGATTCCATTTATATCAAGTTCAGATTTATGCAAACAGATCAAAGAGCTGGATAGCAGGATGGTGGTCTCCTGTGGGGTAGGGTTGTAGGGTATGTAGGGACTAGGGGGTTGAGGGGGCACCAGAAGGTAGTCATGCTGTTTCTCAACCTGGATGTTGGTTACTGGGATTAAACCTATGGGGAATTCTGAGAATTCACCCAGCACTACTCTATGTGTATTATCCTTCAGTGGAGTTTATTTAAAAAAAAAAAAAAACAAAACAAAACAGAATGCCCCGTGTCTAATCCAGAGAGCACCAGTTGGGAAAAATGGAGACACAATGTTGGCCCTTCTCTGCTTGGGTGGGCTCAGCCACAGGGCTGCCCTCCCCCCACACTCCCACCCTCTCCAGGAGCCATCTCTCTCTGAAAGAAGTCAAAAGGCCCCCAGGTCTCTGCCAGGCAGGAGGTTGGCTGGGAGACCCCACCCTGGGCTCAGGAACAGCTTCATGAGGTTTACCTGTGAGGTTGGGACCAGTGCTCCTCCTTCAAGAGGAATCTCATCAAACTTAGAGAAGATTTCAAGAGGCCACAGAGAGGCCCCCAGAACAGCTCTTGACATTAGTAGGTACCTAATTGTTCTCTCCCTCTACTGGAAAGCCCACGGGAGTTCAGCTCTCCTCTCCAACGCTGCACAGCCCTCTGCCACTTGTTAGTTTCAATCCCTGAAGTTCCCCTTGTTATTAGTTACAGGGTACCCAATGACCCACTGGGGCTGAAGCTGGGAGGCACTAGAGACTGTGGTCCTCCCAGGGGGACCAGCAGCCTGAGCCCCAAGGGCCTCCCCTGGGTTCTGTTGAGCACTGAACTGGAGAAGGGGCCTGGATGGCTGCTCTGTAAGGGCCTTTGTTTTTGGGCTCAGCACATCACCACCACTGGCTGCACCTCCCTCGGAGTGCTCCCTCCCGAAGTCTTGGACGGAGAAGGGCCCCCTGCCTGGAAAGGAAAGCCCGTCCTTACACAGTTCTCCACAGAATCCCTCTGATCCCCTCTTGGGAGGCCACAAAGCCCTCTTTGACCAAGTGCCAGAAATTAATCTGAACGGAATTGCTGCCTTTTCAACCTGACTGATGCAGACCTGTGGCCGGGGCTGTACAAGGACTGAAGGCAACTCTAGCCCACTGTCCTACCTCCCTGTCCTAACTTCCTTCTCAGAGGCAAGACACTTGACATCATGACATTCCAGGCAGAGGAGAAACAGGGAGAGGGAAGCTCGATAAGGATCCCAAGAACAAGTTCAAACGGGCACAGGTCAGAACCCTGGGGACTGGACGGGGATTCCCAATGGCACTCGACGTTCCACAGGTCCAGGGGGGTCACTAAAGCAGGGTGGCAGGAACCTCTCATGCCCTCTGTCACCTCAGGTCAACAGAAGGACTATGTGGAAAAGACTTTTGCCTCAGGGGGAAAATGTGCAGTGATTGATTAGTGATGCCTGCATGGGCTCACAGGAGATCGGGAGTATGCATGCTAGGCATGTGCCTCTCTTCTTCTAGACCTGTTTTCTAGAACTGCTACACAGAGGGAAACAGGATACTTGATCATTAAAGAAGAGTAAAAATAATCACCACTCATCCAGTACTTATTCACATCTCAGGTGACCATGAACCCATTTAACTTCCCTCAAGAATCTAATGAGCTTGGTCTTAATATGAGTCCCATTTTATCTGGGAGGAAAAGGAGACCCAGAGAAGAAAGTAACTAGACCAGGGTCACATTGCCTGTGGGTGGAGGAGCCAGGTTTTGTCCCATGTGGTCTGGTACATCATCGTCCCCTTTTAGGCACTGCAGAAATTAGTCTTTGGAGAACAAATTGGCAATATGTGGTAAGAACCACCAGAAATATCCTTAGCCTGTGCTCAGGAACCACTGTTTTGGAAATCTGCCCTACAAAAATAATTCTAAAAAAGTAAAAGCTTGGATAGTACCAACATGCAATTGAGAAAAACAGACAGCCTACAAGGCCAACCAGATCGAGCTCTTTGGCAAATGATCCACGACCTCTTCACATGGGCCCGCATACAGGCTGAAAAGCTTTAAACCAGCAGCAGGGAGGTCACGCTGCTGCCTGGGTCAGACAGAGGAAGCTGGGAATGGCACTGGCAAGAGGGACTCAGCCATAGGGTCAGGACCACAGGAGCGGAGCGGCAGGAGTGGAACAGCTGTCATTGATGTGATTGTTGAGTTATTTTCATGACTGCTGTAAAAAGGCAGAGCAAGACAGGGGAGAGAGACATGGGAAGAGTGGTGGGGTGCCAAGGAAGTGGTGAAGGGTAACACTGGGGTCATTATCTTCCCAGCAGACAGAAAGTCATCCTGGACAGAGTGGTGAGCCCTGTCAGGGCCACACTGGCACCCAGCACAAAGCAGAGTCAGGAGTACGGCCAGGCCTTGGCCAGGATGTGGGCGGGGAGGTGTGTTAGGAAAGATGTGGAAGCGGGTTGGTGCTGAGCTCGAGCTTACAGGGCCTGTGCACAGGTGGGCTGACAGAGGGCTGTGCACAGAGGGGAAGGGTAGGACCAGCAGCCCCCACGCAGGAGAAACAGGGGTCAGAGTGACAGCACAAGGCCCTTGCGGAGACGCCTGTGAGATGTGAGAAAAGCATAAAGCTCTCACAAAATGCCTCGAGACGCAAAAACAAGGTCTTCCACGTGCGAGTCACAAGAACAGAAGGGAAAGTGAGGGGGTGGGCAGGAAGCACAAGCTCCCAAGTGGGGGGAGGGTGTCACGCGTGCACGTGGATGCACACACACCCACATTCCTGGGGGTCCGGTTCCCAGGTTTTGAGTCTGCCGAACTTGTGGTCAAACCTCAGCTCTTCCATGTTAACAGTTGTGTGATCTTGAGCGAATGGTTTGACTGTTACATGGCTCTACACATCTGTGACGGGGGGTAGGGACCACCAGGCCTGTCACAGGTTGAGCATTCAACGGGGGTGCTGGGACCAGGCACTGGCACTCCGTCGTGGGCAGTGACAGCCACCTGCGGCTCTGTGCAGAGGGAGGTCGGAGGGGGTCTTGGGGCCGATTTGCACTGGGGTAGAGAGGGGAGTTCAGGGTCCACAGCTGCTGGGCTAGACGTGGTCCTCCCGCCCTCCTTGGCTCCCAGGCCATGAGGAGAGAGGGCAGGGGGTCCAGGAGGAGGTTAGGGTTAGGGTGGCCATACCTTCTGGAGGGTCCCATTCTCCCCCAGCACCTCTCCTCCAGGAGAGGGCCATTAGTGTTCATAGGCCCTTTGCTCCTCTGAACTCGCTCCCCAGGAATCTTGGCACCAGCCTCCTATGCAGGGATGGGGTCCAGCCTCCCCAGGGTGGCGCTCGAGGAAGACAGCCTAGGCTTTGGGGTCTAAGCCTCCACTTAGTCACCTGTGCATTGGGCACCCCGAGGCTGGCTATATCTGGGTGGGGGCTCTGCCCACAGAACAGGCTTCCCTGCTATGTGGGGTTCAGCAGAGGCCTGGTGAGGAAGTTGGAGTGGCTGCATGTAATGCCTGATACTACACAGCACTCACTCCCACAGGGACCTTCCTCGTGCTCCAGGGGCAACAGCAACGTGCATGACGACAAGGTGCCGATGCGCCCCATTTCACAGAAGAGAAACTCGGGGCCCAAAGAAACCACTCCAGGCACAACGCACCTAGAACAGGCACATTCACAGGCACACACCACACTCTTTCCCACCCCCCCACCTGTCCAGAGGAGGCCAGGGCCCTAGAGAGGGGAGACTACGAGGCTGCGGCCATTCAGGGAGGGCCAGGGCAGGTGGCCAGAGAGGACACAGACCTGGGCTGGGCTGCTCCCAGAGCCCAGCACGTCCCTGTGCTCCAGCCTCGGACAGGAGCCAGGCCAGCCCCTTGGGTCCCATGCAGCTGCTTCTGGCCCCTAGCACTTGGCTCAGCCCCTGGGACTGCTCTCAGTGACCTGGTTTCCCCTGGGACAATATCATCTTGGTTTTCAAGACTTCTGTGCAACGGCCTGAGGAAATCCACTCAGGAAGTAAAATGGCCCCTGTTCAGAGCTGGAGGTGCCAATAGAGCTGGCTATGCAAAGCAAGTGCAGTTTTCATACTAGGGCTCCTTTCTGGGTTTGGGGTGTGATTTCCAGCTGGGGCCTCAAGGCCTGTTGACCTGCCCTGTCCACCCAAACACGCCTGTCCCTCATGGCCCTGTACACACAGGTGGGCCTGTCCTCGCAGGACCTGGCCTCTGAGGTGCATCGCTGAGTCAGAGATGAGGCCTCATTAACTCAGTACAACTGTTTATGCTTCCATACTCCCAGGAATTGGCCTCAGAGGCCAAAGCACCAAAACCAAACAGAGCTGGCCTCCCCAGGGAGCCCTCAGGATAGCGTGCTGCTCCAGTTGAGCTGGGGAGGAAGAGCAGGGCTGCCCAGAGAGAGGCACAGGAAGGAGCGCTGGGGGCTGGGGTGTCAAGGTCAAACCCCACTGCTCTTCTGGGTGGTCTTGGCACCTTATACAAGTAACTAAATCGGGGCCTCTCTGGTGGTGCAGCGGTTGCGCGCTGCACTGTGGAGCTGTCGGCAGCAGCGACGCGAGTTCGATGCCCAGCAGGGGAGAATCCCACATGGGGAGGCAGACCTCTCCTGCCTCGCCCGCTGCTCCCCTCAGCAGTGTATTTCTGATCTGCCTGTTCTGCTCCCCACTCTGTCTCTGGTGAACCCTCTCACCGCCCCACACCTCTGGCCTGTACCCCAGCTTGTATATATAAATAAATAAATCTTTAAAAAAAAAAAACATAGCAGGAGGAATATTAAAAAAAAAAAAAAGTAACTAAATCTCCTCACCTACAGAAGTCGCTGACAACAGAACCTGCTGGGTGAGAGGAGACCATGCTTAAACAGTGCCCAGCACTGAGGAAATGCCCAGCGAACTGTTACGGCATGAGAACCATGGGAATTCTGACGGAGGCCATTCAGACAGCGGGATGACCCGGATGGAAGAGACGGTGAGAGCAACATAAGGTAGATTCCTGCAGACCCAGCAGGGGTCCCACAGCACAATGTGAGGTAGATCCTACAGCATCACTTCTCCCCCCTGCCACTCCCCACAAAGAATCTTTTTAATACATCCCTCCTTATTTGCCCTCCTCCCTTTGAGATGAAATACTAAATAAGATTTCTTTGAGTAGAGTTGAACTTTGGAAGACCACATGCTATTGTAATAACTTCAGGTTTTTAAAGAACCAATTCTGGCTCCCTCAGGGGCGACACAGTCTCTGTTGAGAATGCCCTAGAGACACCAACGCGGCTCGATCAAAACGCAATCCACAGGAACACAGTCTCCGAGAGGCAACGACTGTCACAACAGAAGCATGGATTCTGTATGTGCGCCGCAGCCCCAACATCCAAATATATACTGGGGATAACATGGCACGCTTTAGAGAATTAAAAAATTCCAGCTGAGGTTGTGGGATTTCTCAAGTTCTTAATTTTGATGTTCTATTGATTTTCTTTTTTTGGTTACAGAAAAGCTAAAAGGAAAGGCTCAATGTGGTTGGTTATAAATAAGGAGAATGGCTGTATCGGGAGAAGCAGAGGGTCACAGCCCGAGTGTGCTAAAGAGTACAAAGCTCAGGTGGAGGCCGTACCCGATTAAGCAGGAGTAGGACAGCCCCACAGACCCATGTTGAGATCTGCTGTATGACAGTGGGCAAGTCACTAGACCTCCCTGAGCCTCAGTTCCCTCACTGGCTGAATGACGATGAACAGGAAAGCATCTAGCCATGCCTGAGGTGTTGCAGATACTCAGTAACCACATATGAATTAAAGGTCACTTGCTATGCCACAGACGTGCCAGTCATAGAACCAGAATTCGAATTCAGGCCTCTCAGCTTCTTTTGTTAGTGGGCAGTTACTCTAAAACACCTAATGAATGCTTCCCTGCCATTTCAATAGGAAGGAGACCATGCCTCCACTAGTCTCCACTAGTCTCAAGGAAACCTGTGGCGGAGTCACAGGTATTAAGTCGTTACCAACACTAGCTACACTGCCACCTGGTGGCAGCGTACCTAAATTATGGGTGGGGTGCAAAAATCAAAAGGGAAAAACTGTCAGTATCTTACCTGTGCTGAAGACACAAGCCAATGCTTCTACAGTAAGAACAAAATCACCTTGTCACCAGGCAAAAGGGCCAGCACACTGCACACTGCCTGGCACCTGCCAGTTCCTGACACCCCTGTCTTGGGTTTCCTACTTTCTTTTCTTTAAACTTACATGATTAAATTTCACCATTAACCAAAGTGAATGCCCCTAAAATTGAAGTGCTGATGTCCAGGTCTTCATGAGACTGACAGAGGCCCACAGATCCCTGATTCTGTATTTCAGTAAAGTGTCGTTTCCTCATATGCAATCCATTACAGGTTTGCAACTTATAAAACATATTTCTAGTTGATGACTCCTAAAATACAACTTTCTGTGCCCACCATCTCAATCACCCCTTACATTTTCCTATGGGCCATGGCAACCAGGAAGGCAGAGAGCAGAGCTCTGTGGGGCCCCACTGGGGACAGCCTCCCCTGCTGACACTGATCTTGGTCACTTTTCCAGTGAGCTCTTTTTCCCAGCCTGTCAGGTAGGCAGTGCTTCCTCAACTTGGCTCCTTCCTGAGCTAAGAAACAGGCAAGACAATCGCTCACTGAGGACTCACATGGGAATCACGCTCAGAGAAAAGAAGGGGAAGATTAAGCAGCTGTTGTCCCTGACAGTGAAATGGCCTCTTCTTTCAGGCAGTCCTCCTTGACCACCACCACCCCATTATCCTCCCTCCCACTCAAATACTCTGACATTTAACTCCCAGATGGCCCCCAGTAGGTTCTGATGTACATCTTCCCTGTCCAGGAACACTTCTCATCATAGAGAATCAGGCATTAGGGACACATTCCCTGCAGAAATTGAGTTCTCACATCACCTACTGATTCCATGGGTAGGCATGAACTAGCTCACCTTCAGAGTCTACGTGCTTTCCAAGGGACATGGATTTGTGCCTTGCCTCAGCCCTATACCAGCTGCGGGCACAGGAGCTCCAGGCTGAGTTCATCATCCCCACGTGGAATGACAGTCTTACAGGGCATGGGTGAGGGCGAGCCTCCTCCCATATTCCTGACACACAGCAGGTGCACAATAAATTCTAGTTCTTTCCCTGTGCAGTCCCAGTGCTTAGCCTCTGGGGACAAGATGAGGGGACTCACAGCTGTCTGGAAAGGGGGATCTTCTTTGGGGCCAGGAATGCAATTTTCTGGGGTTGTAGTTCTATCTTCCACCCACCTCCCAAACACAAGAGGAATCTGGAGTATCCCTTGGTCATCCAAAGTGGCACATGGCCCTAAACCCTGCCCAGGGCTGGCCGCTTATTCTCCAAGGCTCTCCTTGGAGCTCTTTGGAGCACAGCTTACTGTGAAGGTCATGCCAGCCATTCCCTCCTGGCTCCATAAGGCTAAGGCCTGTCACGGCTTGTCCTCACTCAAAGATGAGAAGGCGGGAGAGACAGAGAGGCCAGGGAAGAGAAGAGGACTGCACCCTCCCTATACGGAGAACATGGGCTTCTCAACAGATGTGGTCCCTGGGCCTTGAGAGTGACCGGTGGGAGACTAATTTCCCGCATGTGCGAAGAGGTTCTGCACCATCCCAGGCAAAGCTGAAGTGGGAGACCAGGCCAAACAACCAGGCAACAAAAAGGAGGTGAAGGCCAAGCAAATGGTGGAATCTCTCGTAAATGTCCCCTTGGTGCTACCTTCAGAAGTTACCTAGTTACCTTCATTCACCCCAATATCCTGAGCCCCCAAGCCCTGCTCCGAGTTCCTCAAGCGTTGGCACAGCAGCTGAAAGGCTCATGAGCAACGAACAGAGCCAAGGAGCAGACACCAGGGAGACGGGGTGCCCAGGAAGCAGCAGGCGTTGAGCAGAGCAGCTGCCCTGAGCCAGAGCAAGCGAGTCAGGACTTACCTTCCACTGCAGGGAATGGAACCACTGGTCTCGCAGGTAGCTGTTGGCAGCCTACAACGACAAGAACAGGACAAGATCTGGTCACTCACTGCAGCATTTCAGAGAGTTTTTCAGATTGGCCTGTGAGCCCCTGCCTGCTCTATCTCATGGGAGACTGTCCTGTCACTCTGCCTGACCTCGAGAGGGGACTTGCTGAGCTGAACCCATTGTGCAAAACCAACATGGAAGGGGCGACCGGGGAGCTTCTCTGGCAAAAGACGCCACCAACACACGTTTGTGTCACTGAGTGCGCTGACCAGCAGAGCTGTATCTGTACGCACGTCTTTGGGTAGTAGAAGGCCAGGTGAATGGGGAAGAGGTGTCACGGCGGTGGGCACTGTCTGGGTGCCTCCCATGTGCCACACGCTGCTGATGGTGTTTATTATCCACACCTTCTCTGGTCAGCTCTCACCACAGCCCTGTGAGGTAGATTCCATGGTGCCCATTTCACAGAGGGAGACACAAAGACCTCAAGATCTCACTACTCCCACTAACTGCAGAAAGTCACAGTGGGAGCTCCCAGCCTTGAACTCAGGCAGACCCAAGTTAAAAATCACAGAGCAGGGAGCTCCCTGGTGGCGCAACAGGTTCTGACAGAAGCCCACAGTGTCAGCACTATGAAGCAATCGGCAGCCACTGCAGCACAAGTTCGATCCCCGGCCAGGGAGCTTCCCACATGGTGCAGCAGACCTCTCCTGTCTCACCTACTGCTCCCCTCAGCAGTGTACTTTGGTACATCTGCCTCTTCTGCTCCTCACTCTGTCTCTGGTGAATCCTCTCACCACCCCACATTTCTGGCCTACACCCCAGTTCTTGTATGCATAAATAAATAAAATCTTTAAAAAAAAAATCACAGAGCAGGGAGCAAAACTTTTGGCGATCCATGCTACCCTAACCTGGAGATCTGGGGCAACTCAGCCTCGATGTCCTCATCTGTAAAATGGGGACACTAAGCCCAGTCTAGCAGGGGTGCCCAATCCTGACTCCAACACGGCCCTTATGGCTCTCAGCCCTGTTTCTAGCAGTTTTGCTGATGGGTAGGGCAATGTTTACCACAAACCTGATGAGCGCTGGACACAGAGCTAGGCCTCTGTGTGGCCTGACTCCTGCTCTGCCAGCAGCCTTGTGAAGCTGTACCACCATTATGGTGAGCCCTGCAGTGCCAAAGAGGAAATTAAGGCCCACCAGGAGGTATCACCTTTCTCACCTTCCTCATAGGTGTGAGGACAGGACTGGAACCCAGGAAGTCTGGCTCACACGCTTCAGGCATGGCAACACTCCCACAGGCCTCTCCCAAGGGTGCACATGCAGCATCCCTCCTGCCTGACCCCAAAGCCCTCTGTTCCAAGGAGCTCTGCTTCTGATGGCGAAGGGAACTCATATAGGCCAGAGCTTCTCTCCAAGCACAGTGTTCGCTTTTTGTCTCCCCTGACACAACCACACTCACACATGCCAATGTACAACCTGGAGTTTCCCTCATTCGAGGAGACCTGGGTCTTGCAGATTACCACGCCGATGGTCTCACCCACATAGCCATGAAACATCAGCCGCTCTCCAGCATCTGGGGAAATCTCTGGCTTCCATAAAAGCTGTCCTGCCCGTGACCAGTGCATCGGGAACTGACTTGGTGGGGAGATTGGAGACTCGATTCAGACCCTGAGCAGACCACTAGCCCCTGGAGGCAGGCTGCGCGAGCCTCTGCCCTGAGCGGGCAGGGGTGGGGGGTTAGGTACCTGCAGTCTGGAGGACCCAGCGAATCACAGAGATACTGCACGGGGGTGTCAACAGGTACGGGTTCAAGGCCAGCTCCACCACGGGCTAGCATATGACCCAGAGCAGGTTCCCTGATGACACTACACTAGTGTTGCCCGCCTAGGGGAGGGCAACGGGGAGTCTGTTGCACCCATGGCTGGGTCATCTCCTGTCAGCGCTGACCTAGCTCTGTGGTCTCTGATTCTTGTTCATTAGGATGAAGAATACATCCCGTGCTCAGGGAGACGGGTGATCCCAAACAATGAGACAGTCCATGTAAAATGCTTACTCAGCGCAGTGCCGCCACACGGGAATGCTGGACAGGCAGCGCGCACTTCCAGCAGCAGCCACAGGCTGCTGTGCTGACAGATGAGTGACAGCAGGCTCTCCGGAGGGGAAAGCCCTGATCGCAGAGTGTGGACTCGGTGGTGCTCGGTCCCACAGCCCCTTCTTCCTTCTCCCACACGGAGGTTCTGACCCACTCTCCCTACAGCTGTTTTAGTTCACAGGAGCCCCACGCACCTGTCTCCCAGAGCTCACACACCAAGAGGTCTGCCCAGACCTTTGTCAGTTTGTCCAGCTCACAGCTGAGCAGGGACAACTCAACCCATGTCCTATACTCTCCCCAGGCTCCGCTGGGCTGTGGCCTTAGGTCTCAGTTGGGACCGGGGTGTCTTGCCTTTGGGTGGTTCCCGCTGTCTAGAGGGGAGGAGGGCTTCCTCTGAGACTTCTACCCCATCCCACCTGCCTTTGTCACTACCGCTCTTAACCGAACGTTTCAGGCGGAACAAGCTGCATTTCCATCTTCTCTCACTTGGGAGAAGGCAAATGTGCTCACCCAGCCACACCCAGGCTTCCTGGCTATTCCCACCCTCCCCATGAGTGTCTCAATGCCCAAGAGGTCAGCATAGCATTCCTGAAAGACTGCAGGTTTGGATTCAGGGGAACAGCTGGAAACAGCTGTGTGGGTTTGGACTGCCCTGCTGTGATACGGGCTCAGGAAGCCTGCTCTCTGAGATGCACAGGGCTGGCTGAGAGCCCATACATAGGTCCATGACACCCTGGTGCTGCTTACCAGACACGTGTTCAGCACGTGCACACACCCATCTAACAGACGAAGAAACTGAGGCTCAGAGCATGCAGAGTACCCCACTGCCCACTGGGTATCAGAGAGCGCTACAGCCAGTTTCAGGAGTTACAGTTGACCACAGGCTGGATCTGCTTGGTCCCACTGGCCTCTTCTTCCTTGTTTCTGATGGGGAAACTGAGACCTAGCCAGCCGTGGTCCCATCAGGGCCCCAGAGTTTCCAGCTCTTCTCTGACACAGGGCTGGACTGCTTTGGGCAGTGAAACATGAGTGATATGACAGGGTCACTTAAAGTCACCCACTGGCTTTAAGAGCCAGTGCACCCCGAGCAGGTCCCCAGCCCTGCCCTGGTGGCGAGAAACAGCCCAAGTGATCTGTGGTCTACCAGCTGACCTAGCTCCCAGCTGTTAGGGGCACACAGCCCGAGGGAGGAATAACCCCCAGCTGTTTTAAGCCATGCAGAATTCAGGCTATTTGTCACTGTAGTGTATAACCTGGCCTATCCGGGCTGGCCCTGTCTTCTCACAAGCTCTCACAGGGAGTGAATGGCTTTCACCTGAAATGCCCAGTCTCCAGAACGCCTATCTCGGTGGTGCCTCCCCGTTGTCCCCACAGCAGGTGATGGCACCACATCTAACAGAGTCCACTGTCCTGTAATCACTCGTTTCTTTGCTCTTCCTCTCCAGGCTGTTGGATCTGTCAGGTCAGGGATCAAGACTGAACGACTCACCACTATGTCCACAAAACCAGGAGAAATGTTTGGTAAACGTAAGGCTGAGCAGACAGATAGGTAGGTAGATACACAGAAAGAAGAAAGGAAGGAATGAGCTTCACCACACCCATTCCACTCACTGAAGAAAACAACTATTTATCCTTGATACCGTCTCTTCACAAGTCGTATTTGACTAAGTTTCTAGAAGTAATCATGAAAGTCTTTTCCCGGACACCTACCATGTCCTGGCACAGTGCTAAGTAGTTGCCCGTAGTATTGCTGATCCTCACAAAACCCCAGGAGTCAGGAACCGAGGGCCTGACTCACAGACAAAGAAAACAAGGCCCTGAGAGGTTTGTACCGCTGCCACAGTTGCCCGGGGGGCGCATGGTAGGGCTGGGCTGGAACACAGGTAGGACCCTGCCTTGCTCTCTAATGTCCAGCCCCGAACATGAGGGCAACATACCTGAGCGCCTTTGTGCTCCCAGGAAGTGGGTAGGGAGATCTAAAGCACTGTGTTGAGGAGGAGTGGGAGGACGTGGCACCTGGTCCAATCACCAGGGGGCCTGCCCCGAAAACAGGAGGATGGGCCAGACCTTCCCACTGGAGAGAGGGAGCTGCCTGGGTGCAGCCACCGCTCCCCCACAGCTGCTTCTTTCTCAGCAACAGAGCCAGAGAGGTGGGGACAAGGGTGGGAGGCACTGGTTGCTCCTTCCTTCAGCTTGTCTGTTGTGAAGAAGAACAGAGGCTGCTGGTGACGTCCGGAATCCTCTGAGCCTTTTCCAAGGAAAGGGAGAGTGGTCCAGACTGTGCCTGGCTGGGGTGCGGGCAAGTGTCCACAAGGAGCCGTGTGGCCACTGAGGCAGGACGACCCGGACCTGTGAGGCAAGGGGCACATCTTAGAGTCCTCAGGGTGGCTCAGGAGATGGGGTTCAAGCGTGGGAAAGAATCCTCTGGAGCAGCAGGCAGCTCCCGCTGGGCGCCCGCAACTCCCAGTGATAAATCTTTCATACCGAAAGGGACTCTTTCCAAGCAAACCCTGCCTAATTTCCTCTTTGAAAGTTGCCAAGTTCTCTCTCATTGTTGTATTGTCTGAGAGGTGAGAAAAACAGCCAGGGGTGCTCTGTGGGTGACTGTTCCCAAGTTCTCCTTCAGCGGCCCCACTTCTGAGGGAAAAAACAGCACGTGCTTTGCAGACAGGAAAGCTCTTTCTCTCCGGCTTCCAGTAAGAAGGGAACCCGCCCTGTCCCTGCCCAGCTGCCAGTGTTGGGGGTAAACAGTTGTCCGGCCTCCCAAGAGACTTTCGGGAGCGTCCATGGATGAACGAGCTGGTGTCAGAAACGGGTCCAGGCCAATGCAGAGGCTCTTGGGAGGCAGGTTCTCCTTGTTCTTGCTCGGCTGAGGCCTTGCATTAAGAGCAGTGGGTTCTGTCCAGTTCTCACAGACGGTGGAAATCCAACTGTGAGGCGGAAACCCCAGAAGAGGATACGCTCCACCAGCACTCCAATATCAGCGCTCCCCCGGGGCCAGCCCCCAGGATGCTTCCATTACACTCCCGTACACTGCCGCGTACTTAACGTGTCAGCCTCCTCACAATGAAACACCAGCAGAAAGGACATTAAGGGAGGAAAGAAGATAAATAAGGTCCTTTCTGCAACCAGGGATTCTAATGGCATGGCATTAGGGGAGCCCAAGCAGAAAAGCACCAAGTGCCTAGAAGCCACCAACTGGATCCTTACTGGGAGGCTGGGCCCCTGCCGCCTGGCCATTCGACCTGCCGGCCACTGCTCAGCATGTCTGGGCTGGGGAGAACGCTCGTGTGCACAAGAGCACGCCTTCACCTTCCGTGAACTTGGGCGGGGTGGCTCCCACAGGTGAGTGGGGCAGCAGTTCCAGTTCTCACAAAGCAGCTTTGTAAGCAGGTCTGGGAGAGAAAGACAGAGAGAGAGGAGGAAGGGATGGAGGGAAGGGAAGACACAGAGAGGTGTGGGGAATGGTGTGGAGAAAGAGAAGCTGTATGAGAAGCAGAGAGTGAAACAGAGCAGGAGATAAAAAGAAAGGGAGAAGGGAGGGGGAAGATGGAGAAAAAGCATGAGAGAGATCGAGGAAAATAGACTCACATGGAGAAAAAGAACAAGAGAAAAAGAGAGAAAGCAGGCAGGCTAATGTGGGGACCCCAGCCACCTCCCCAACACTGCCCCTAAGTAGAAAAAACTCTATTCCATGGGACAGGAAGAGGCCCTATTCAGAAATGCTGAAAACCTGCATGCTGTTGCTATTTCCCTGGGAAGGGACTGATGAAGCAGGAGATCAAATCAAAGATTCTGGGTCCAGCCCCGCCCAGCACTTTAGGAGGTGCTGGGAACATCCCCTGTCTGAGCAATGCACGCTACTGAGCAATCCAAATGTGGCTGGTGACCCCAAGGGGTTTATTCTTAATTGGATTTAGCAAGTTCGGATTAAATGCAAACAACCCTGTGTGGCTAGTAGCCGCTGTAGGGAAAAGTCCGTGTTCAAGCCCCCACCCTCCCCAATCTAAGAGTTTGTGGTAATGTTGCCCCCTGGCACAGCCACTGCTTCTAGGCCCAGAGGCCCTCCTACCGGAGCGGAGCAGGGAAGGCCACTCCTTCTTTCTGCAGCTCTGGGTCCTGTCACGTGAACCTGGACACGCCCAAAGCCAAGGATCCAGCGGACCCTCAAGCGGTATGTGGACCTCAACAGCAAGGAGGGTGCCACCGGCCCCTCAGGGCAGCACCCTGGGTTCCAGGCACCCACAACCACGCAGGCCTCCCAGCTGGAGTCCATATCCAAGATGACTCGGAATCCATTTATATAACGAGACGGCCACATGCCACCCATGAATCACGGAAGGAGGGGAGCAGGGGGGCAATAAGAAGGCAGCTAGGCAGAGGCCCATGGGAATGACAGCAAGGGAGAGCGCGCTGCCGGGGCAGAGCTGCACCCACCTGGCTCCTGGGGACGATGGGGTGAGGCTGCCTCAGAGTCCAGCTCTGGCTCCCAGGAGCTGCCGGCTGCCACCTCCTCCCCCTGCTGTTCCTCTGCTCCAGCCTCTGGCTCTGGGCTGTGTGGGCTGCCGTCCACTGGAGCACCCCAGGGGGGTGCTGGAGCGGCTGCTGGCCCGCCCGTCCATTCGTCAGTGCTACGGGGAGAGCGCTGACGTGAGGCCACCGCCCAACACAGCCCCAGCCTGCGAGTCATCACAGCCAGGCCCGTGGCCATGGCCTGGGTTAAAGAGACATTTGGGCACTGCCCAGCGATCCACACCCCTGGAATCCTCACTACTCCTCTGTCCTTGGGGGAGTGACACTCAGGCCTTCCTTGGAGGCAGCCCCAAAAGCACTGTGCTCTCCTGCTGGTACAGCGGTGCCCATGATGACAGGGAGGGACAATCCAAACTCTGGATTGTCAGAGTTTTCCCTCCTGCCCACCTCCCTCTGGCACTCACCCATCCAGTCCCTTCTGCTCTACACCCAGATGCATCCCTCTATAGTCACTGCTACCCCTTAAGAGCTTTCAGTGGCTCCCTATTGCCTTCAGAATATAGCCATATCTTCTTCACTCAGTGAACAAGGTCCAACAGTGACCCAACAGTTCTGGGCACACACACAGGACTCTAAGCCCCCTTCCCCTCCTCCGGGACAATAAATAGCCCCTCCCTCACATTCAAGCTTTGCACCCATGTTGCCTCTGCCCAGAGTGTGTGCCCCCAACCTGCACATTCCTACTCATCCCTCAACACCCAGCTCAAATGTAGCCATCCCCAGGGAGCCTGCTCCGGGACCTATGCTAAGTGAGTCACTCCCTGCTCCGGGGCTCCCCAGCCTCTATTTTGGCAGTTTCTCTGCAGTCATTTGTTTATGGCTCTGTCTCCCCAGAGGGCCTGGGAACATTTCGAGGATGGGGCTGGGGGCTTGGTTTCCTCCAAGAATGGGGATTTTTAGAGCTTGTTATGCTCAACTTGGTGAGCTCAGCATCTTCAGAGGCCCAACAGCCCACCTCTTAGCTCCAATACCAATACACAACCCAGCAGCCACATCTGAAACCGGCTTTAAGGAACACCTCCTTGGTCTCAGAGCAGGTCTCCCCGGAGAGACAGCTTTAGAAAGGAAATGCTCCTACCAAGAAAGGCCAGGCCTTTCTTCCAAAGATGAGAGCGCAGGCTCTCTCTAGAGGAGGAGCTTCTGACTGGGGTCTACTGGAAATTGGGATGGCTCTCCCTGAAATGATACAGAATCTGTCTGTGTATGTACTGCAGCAGCTGATATTCCTTCTGCCCCCATTCTTGGTGGACCCACCTGTCCCCCACCCACGAGGTCTGGGAGGGCCATCAATCAGCATCTACAGCCACCTGTGATCAAGAGTGGGCATGCAACCCAGGGCAGAGCATTTCCTGGGGTACATGGAACTGTAACAGAGCCAACCAGAATGTTCTGGGAGGTTTTATAGAAAAATATTGGAAGAAAAACGGCCTCTCACATTCCTAAGGTTACAAGCCCCAAGAACGAGCCTGGAGGCTGTCCTTAGTCATCATTCCCACCACATGGAGAGACCCTGCCTGACAACAAAGCCAACACACAGGAGCAGAAGCAAGAGCTGAACAGAGACATTGAGTTTGTTGGCATCATTTGACTCCTGGACCCAGCCATGCCTGAAGTTCTTTCTCAGACTTCATAGTTGCTTTAATATAGTTACATCATCAAATTCTCTTTTTGCATCAGAGAGTTTAAATAATGTTTGCTTCATTCCCAACAAGTGTCCTGGTCAATGCACCCAAAAGGCACACTTTTCTGAGAAGATAGCTTATATTTCCATCAGGCTCAAAAGGCTTCCAAGAAATAAGACACCTCCTTGCTTGAAGTAAAGCAAAAGGTAGCATCTGCTGTTTTTTACAGCCTTTCAAGGCCACATGCCTTGCCCCTGTGCCTCAGTTCCCTCATCTGTGAAACTGGGATCAGGTTCATTAAGAGAAATAAAGTACAACATGTAAAGCCCTTGAATGGCGGCAGGCATGCGGTAGGAGCTCAATCTGTGTGCGTCCCCCCTTTCTTCCCCCAGTGAGTGTCAGTTTATACTTGGAGGAAAAAACACCCTACGTTAAACAACCTCTTCTCCTGATAGTTGGCTGTCTCCCTCAGAGGGACAAGAGGAGGGCGGGTGTGTGGGGCTGGAGAAGAAACTGCTTGTTCATGTTTATTTATCCTACCTGCAGTAAGACAGTTCCCCCAGGAATTGTCAGCTGTAAACAGTACTTCGGGGCGTTCTCCCAGGACAGCAGCTGAACATCTTCAATGGCGCTGTAGGAGACTGAGTTTTCCATGTACCCGGTTGGCTGCAGCAAACAAAAAAAGAAGAGGCCCGCATTGGTTACAAGATCAGGCACAACAGATGCACCTCAAATGAAGATTCCAGAAAAGTCCTCCCTCTGGCAGCAAGCAAACTGAGGTGGAACAGTTACCCAACAACTCTGAGGAGCCCAACTTTCCTAGCTGGTAGGATGCAGATACATGGAACTAGACTGGGAAGATCAAGGGGCCAGCATGGAGTGGAGCTGGGACAGTCAACCCTCTCCATGTCCACACCACCACACTGTCCTGCGCCGAGAGCAGGGGCAGCCTCCTCGCTGGCCTCCTGCCTCGACTCCCCCCAGTGATGTGTGTTCTCCACCTGGTATCCATAGCCATGTTCTGAGAACAAACTCAATACCTCTTGCTCCCTGCTCAGCGTCCTCCATGGCTCCCAGTGGTATGACCATGAAATGCGAGCTCCTGTTACCCCCAAAAGTCCCACAGATCTGGTCTTGCTTGCCCTCCATTCCTAGTCTTCACTGTCTTTTTCTGTCTGCACCCCTACACCGTGCCTCCAACTGACAGTGCCTCCAACTCTGCCAGCTCCTTGTTTCAGAAAGGGCTTTGTCCATCCCTGACATCTCCTCTTCTCTCCAGGTCTCAGTTCAATATGACTTCTGGGGTAACTGTGACCCTGTAAGCCCTATAACCCCCCTGGACACATCCTTTCCTGTGCCTGTGTGCCCTGACACTGAGGTGATTTGGACTGGTATCAAGGATCACTTGGTCAGGCCGCAAGCTCTGCCAGGTCAGGCCCGTGGCAAGGGCCCTACAATTTGCGTTCAAAGGAAGAACAAGAAAGGCCATCACCAAACCATGCCAGGGTAAGTGTGGGGCAAGAGAAATTCAAAGCCACTCACTGCTCTGAGTGAGTCCCGCTGTGAACAGAGAGAAGCACCGGGGGATACAATAGCCACCTGTCCTTGCCAGTGGCCCCAGAGGCCAGACTTCAGCAGGATCTGAGGGAGCACAGTACAGTTCAGAAGCCCGAAGGCCTCCCAGGCCCTGACACATGCCACGCACTGCCCAGGTACAAGCCAGGAGGCAGCTCCTGAACCCTCACAACGGCCCGTGGAGCAGTAGCCAGGCCCGCCCACGGCAAAGGTAAGAAAGTTGAGACTCAGGAAGTCACATGACTTGCCCAAGGTCACCTGGCTGGAACAGGGCCAGGACTAAACTCAGCTGCTGGCTCAAGCCTCGGCTGCCCTGACCACTGAGTGTGACCACAGCTTGCAAACGGCAGGTGCTATTTAAAATCTGGGACTCAACAGGACCTCCATGATTTCAAGTTCTATCTGCTAAAGCTGAGCTGTGGTGGGGGACAGGGGACACAGAGCATTGAGGGCTTAAGTCATCTCTGTTTCCCTGATGTGACCAGTCACCAGGCTCAAGAGTAAGAGTGATTGGTTGATTGATTTGTTCATTCACTTGTTCACTCATTCACTTGCTCACTATCTGACAGACATTTACTGAGCACGTGTTATGTTCCAGGCCCCATGCTGGGCGCTGGGGAAATAGCAGTAAGGCAGTAGCCTGGGGGGTGGGGAGCACAGAGAGACAACATGCAAACAAAATACCTAGATAAAATAAAATTTTGGAGTGCTGACCAATAATTAAAATAGGTGTGGTGACAGGGCCGGGAGCTGGAGCATCATAGGAAGAGGGAGAAAAGTGTATCACGGAGTCTTTAGTCAGCGCAAAGGCCCAGGGGCAGCAACAAACTGGGAGTGTCCAGGAAGGAACAAAAGGGAGGTGAGGAAGGAAGGCAACAGTAAGAAATGCCTTGGAGAGAGGAAAAGGCCACTCTGGGAGAGACCTGTCACCACTGAGGGCCAGGGGTATCACTCCAGGGGACAGCAAGCTTCATCTATCCCTGGGTCTGCTGCATGGAGAAGGTTCTCAGGAGAGGGAGGA
>PVIJ01008460.1:0-74111 GCA_004024925.1 Scalopus aquaticus | reverse complement strand
GCTTTTTTTTTTTTTTTTTTTTTACAAAATTAAAGATAGTCTTGCCATATGATCCAGCAGTCATACTTCTTGGTATTTGCCCCGATGAGTTGCACACTATGCAACTCTGGGCAATGGAACCCTGCTCAGCAATAAAAAGAAATGAGCTACCAAGTCACAGACAAATGTGGAGGAACCTTAACAGCATTGTTGCTGTGTGAAAGAAGCCAGTCTGAAAAGGCTATATACTTTCTGATTCCAACTATATGACATTCTAGAAAAGGCAAAACTATAGAGATTATAAAAGGATCAGTGATTATCAGGGGCTCTAGGTGGATTTTGGAGTATGAATAGGTGAAGCACAGAAGATTTTGAGGGCAATGAAATTATTCTGCATGTTATTATTAGGCCGTTGGCAAACTCATGATGTTTTTTTGCTTGAAAAACATAGAAAAACATGTCATGACTTTTCCAACAACCCAGTAGAATTGTGGGTGTAGACATGATATTAGGCATCTCTCAAAACCCATAGAAGGTATATGCGAAGAGTAAACTCTAATGTAAGCTATAGATGGTAGTTATTCAAAATATATCAAGATTGGCCAAAACCTCCTGAGCTGTCAGAAGTGGCCTCCTTATTGTAACAAAGGTGCCATACTAATGCAAGATGTTAATAATAGTGGAACTGGGACCTCCCTGGTGGCTCAACAGGTTAAGTTGCAGCACTATGAAGCTATCTGCAGCCACTGCAGCATGTGTTCGATATTCCGCCAGGGAGCTTCCCACATGGTGCAGCAGACCTCTTCTGTCTCGCCTGCTGCTCCCCTCAGCAGTGTATTTCAGTTCATCTGCCTGTTCTGCTCCCCACTCTGTCTCTGGTGAATCCTGTCACCCCCCCTCCCACACCTCTGGCCTACACCCCAGCTTGTATGCATAAATAAATAAATCTTAAAAAAAAATTATAGGGGAACTGTGTGGAGGTGGGGTTCGGGGAGTAGGTGGGGTTATATAAGAATTCTCTGTACTTTCTGCTTAATTTTTCTGTAATCTTAAAACTTCTCAAAAACTAAAATCTCTTAATTTTTTAAATTAAAAAAGTGCCCCCCACACAGTAGTATTGTAGAGCTGTTAACCTCACCCAGATCCTGATCAGGTGACCACTCACCATCCAACTGCCATGAAGTTAGCTGCTAACAGCTCATAGTTGTTCCCTTCTGGGAACTGGTCTCAGCTGCCCAGGGGCAGCTAACCAGGAAATACCTGAAAGGTTATGCCCCCTAGGAGTGGCTTACAGCCAGCAAAATGGCTTTCTGATTCTGCATCCAAAAGCTAGCTCTTCTGCCTCAAGATGGGACCTCCAAAGCCATCCATACTGCA
This sequence comes from Scalopus aquaticus, assembly GCA_004024925.1. NCBI lineage: Eukaryota > Metazoa > Chordata > Mammalia > Eulipotyphla > Talpidae > Scalopus > Scalopus aquaticus. The sequence continues at coordinate 72,755 of PVIJ01008460.1, read as the reverse complement.
GGGTTTCCCATGAGATCAGCTTCTGGCTGGACTTTGGCTGGTTTCTTTGCTGCCCTATCTTCTGCCCTCAGTGCCTTATAGTTTTCATCTGAAAGCCTTTTCTCCATAACTTGCTTGCACAATCTGCTTCTGGGGAATTTGGTCTAAGACAGTTAGTACGAGAGGTCCTAGAAGTAATGGACTTCTGGTGTTGAATCACCTGCTGGTCAAATGGCAATGAGGACCACATTGTTGATTGTGTGTAAAGTGTTGCGCAGGTGGGTTATTGAGTCCATTTGGTCCCTGGCGTGTGGGAGCAGTTTGACTGATGAGATCTACACCCATGATCACCTGGGACCAGATACAGTTAGACAGAGATCAGCTGGTACAATGTCCCTAGCATTTTAGCTGTTTGGGATAAATGTTAACTATCAGGACCAATTGGGCGGCCATTGCTAACCACCCCCGATGAAGAAAGTGACAAATTCAGATTAATTACCAATTTTAAAGCACAATATGAGAATCAGAGAGCCTCCTTGCCAAAGTTCAGCCTTCATCTCCTACAGCAGAGCACAGCGCTTGAGAGAAGGAGCAATTCTCAGGCTCAGCAAGTCTGCTGCCTGACCATTTTGGGCTCCTACTGCCAGTAGATAAACAGGCAAGTCACAGCCTGATAGGGAAGATATGGGATCCTGTAACCCAAGGTGAGGATATATGGGTACATGCCCTTGATCCTCTTGGGCTGGCAGAAGTGGCCCCCTTGTTGAAAGATAGAATCTTCTCTTCCAAAGTTAAACAGAAATGCAGATGAAACAAACAAGATAGTGCTTGCCTTTCTCAGGATGGGTCCTTCACTTTCCTTCCTGACCCCTCTGGAAGAATAACCAACATTAAATTACAAAAACAGTAATCAGCATCAAATTGAAGATGATCTAATTGGGGAAGAGGTACACAGACCTATTAATGTTTTTCAGAGAACATCTATTGTGAAAAGGTTCCAAGCAAACAAGCTGTATGGTTGACTTGGCCAGCAGGTGTCAGCCAGCTCCTTACTCGGCACCCTGAACTTCACAATGGGGTCATAAATGGAGAAACTTTGGTAGCAGACTCAGAGGCTGTCCATGGACCCAGCAGTCCATTTCACTTGCCTGTGTACAGCTACAACTGGGCATGGGAATACTGGGAGATGTCCCAGTGGATCATCTGAGCCCCAGACACGTTCCCCTCTACCTCTGTTAGTATTCTGACCTCCTCATAATGATCAGGGTCTATTACCTCCTCCAACTGCTTTCTGGGCCTCCTGGTCTACTGTCCTGAGGACAAAGTGATAGGATTCCTCAGGCCAGAAGTAGTAGAGCCCGATGGGGGAATTCCTCTAAAAGCCCAAGCAATGTAATGATGGTACAACTGGCTAACATAAAGAAGTTTAGCTAATAGTATTTTACTAGCTTGGAGTATGCTGAAATTTTTGAATTCTGACTTGTTTTGCCCATGATTTGCAAAGCTCTGGCCAATGATACACATATTTAATTATGTACACCTGGAACTTACATACTGTTATAATGCAACTTCACTTTTTTAAAATGAGGGAGGAAAAAAAAAGCTACACTGAATGTGAATAGTCATCCTGCCACTAAGAAAACCAGAAAAATCTGTTTACAAATCTTTGAGCCCCCCCACCTTACATGTCTAACTGTGGGTCCCTTGTCTGGTCCCTCAGGGTCTTGGAGGGGGAAGGGCTACTTGAATACCCATGGACCGTCTAGCATAGGACATTTCCTGATTTTTGTGGGATTTCCTTTTAGGTCTAGATGATTTAGTTACTTTCATTATTTTTATTATTACTTTATTGTTATTCAAACTTATTTCATGCATCATCAGATTATAATAAAAAAATAAGTTCTAGTTGCCTTCTCTGGTGAGATTGTGCATTATTTTAGTTATCCAATTGGTTTTAATGATCTTAGGTTTCCTTTTCTGAAACATAACATAAAAGAACATATATGTACATTGTCAAAATTTAGAAAAGTGTATAGAAATGCAAGTTGGATAGGGCCTCCCTGGTGGCGCAGCTGCTAAGTGCTGTGCTGTGGAGCTGTCGGCAGCGGCAACGTGAGTTCGACGCCCGGCCAGGGAGATTCCCACATGGCCCACTGCTCCCCTCAGCAGTGTATTTCCCTAGAGCTGCCTGTTCTGCTCCCCACTCTGTCTCTGGTGAACCCTCTCGCCGCCCCCTGCCTCTGGCCTGTACCCCAGCTTGTATGCATAAATAAGTAAATTTTTTTTAAAAAATGCAAGTCGGACATAGTCAGATATAACTGTTCCACATTTTTAACCCAGACTTTTTTGTCTATAGAAATGCATGTTTAAAAAAACTGGAGCTATAGTAAGCAGCTTGGAAGGTTTTTTGTTTTAATCTTGCTGAAAATTTCCCATTAAATGTCTGATGAAATGGCCAAGGGTTTGACTGAACACTACTAGCCACGTAGGCTTGTCCTTGGTACCTGCCACTCGCTTTGGGGATGTTGAAGGCAGCTGATTAGAAGGTAGTTTCTCAGTTGTGCAGTTCTTTTGTCCAAAGTCCTAATAGTGCTGAAAGTCTGACTGCCCTAGTAGCTAGTTAAGGATTTTAGCAACAGAAAATGCACTAAAAATATGTGCTATTAGAATATTTGGAATCTGAAAGCAATTAAATGAATTGTTTGGGAGCTATTTGCTTCCTGTTAGCCAAAGACAGGTGTGCAAAGAGATGGAGGCTTCAGATACAAACCACCCTAAGTGTCCAAGTTTTCTGGCTGAGCCACCACTCGTGGAAACATCCTGAAGATCTTACCAGGTATGAGCTCTGGAGTCTTACTAGAATGGATTAGGCAGAAAGTGAGCAGTGTTGCTTGACAGTTAAGGGCTCAAGCTCTGAACTCATAGACCCTAACCCAAATCCAGCTCCATTTTATTTTTGGATGAATTACTTGGCCTCTTTTTTCTTAACTTCTTTTCATCACTTATTTTACAAATGGAAGTACTATTGTATAGTCTTGCTACAAGAATTAAATGAGATGACTCTTTTGTACTGATTGATGTTAGCATTTTATTATCAGCAACTAGTCACCTATGTTTGTCTTCTAGGAGGAGGAAGGAAAGCTTAGGACCTAGGCAACTCTCTGCTCTGCCACCCCCACTCGTTAAGTGAAAATGAAGTATTTGTTTGTGTGATAGCGATGGTTCTTTAAAAGTTTGTATAACTGTAAGGAATGGAGAAAAATCTAATTTGAAATAAAACAGTGTGCCCATTTGAAATCTATGGGGTAAGAGCTGATGCTGAATTAGCAGGATCTAAGTAGTCCTGTTGTGCCATCTAGTGGACAGTAAGAAAAGGCCATGACTTTATTCAAAGTGTAGTTTTTTGAATACCAAAAACTTGTAGTCTAATGAGACAGTTTAAGTTCACTAATGGGTTCAATTGTTAACAAACTTCATTTACTTTTATAAGCAAAATTAAAACTTAGCAATCTAAACATTAAGGGCTAAAAATAAGTTACCTAAATCCTTTAAGATTATATGCGTGGGTTATAAAGATCATCCATTGAGGGAAAGAGAATCAGTTTTTATAGCATGAGTTTCCCATGTTTCCCATTCTTCTCACCAACACTTTTTATGTTTATTCTGGTACATGGACGGGGGTTGTTCCACAGATTTGGGGTCTCTTCCCTATACACCACAAAACTTTGACTGGTCTCACATTTTTCAAGAAAACAACTACCAGTTCAAAGTTTTTTAAAAGATTTATTTATTTATGCATACAAGAACTGGGGTGTAGGCGAGGTGTGGAGGGGTGAGAGGATTCACCAGAGACAGAGTGGAGAGCAGAACAGACAGATAGACTGAAGTACACTGCTGAGGGGAGCAGCAGGCGAGTCAGGAGAGGTCAGCCGTGCCATGTGATTAGCTCCATGGCCAGGGATCGAACTTATGCTGCAGTGGCTGTGGATAACTTCATAGTGCTGAGGTTTAACCCATTGTGCCACCAGGGAAGCCCCCGGTTCAAATTTTGCTGTAATCAAATTGAATATAGGCCAAGGGCCTGTGTGTTTGCTTTGGTTTTTCTGGGGTTTGTGTCTATGTGCGTGTGTGTGTGTGTGTTTATTTGCTCTGTGTTTCCTTTTAAAGTTATTTATTACCTTCGTAATCTGTTTCCTTCCCCAAATGTTTGTGAAGATGAAGACAATGGCAAACAAATCTCCCTCAAACGTAAGTATAATAAAAGTGCAGCTGGTGTTAGCACTGTTCTGAGACCTTGTCTGAGGATTACTGTAATTACTATCAAAATTAATCACAGCAGATGTTATTTATTAAATTTCTATGATGTACCAGACAATTTACCTTATAAATATTTTACTAATCCTAATATCAACACTACAAATAGATATTATTGTCTCCATTTTAGAGGCAGAGAAACTGAAGCTCAGAGAGGTTCGGTGGCTTACCCAAGACCCCACAGCTAGGGGGTGCGTGGCAGTGAGAACTGCCCTCAGGTCTGACTGACTCCAAAGCCCCTGCTCCTGCCATGGGCAATGGACCTTTCCCTTATCACTCATGCCCATCACCTACCAAACCCTGGCCAGAGATTCTGGCGTCTCCCCAGTGCTGCCACATCCATAGTCCTTAAGTCTCTTAGTACATATAGCACCTAAGGCTCTAAGTGCCACACAACCCACGGCCAACGAGTCCAGGAGGAAGGGCTTAAATATGGAGACAACAGGATAGTGCAAAAGCCAGCCACGAGATGCACTTTCCTCCCCTATAAAACCAGGGTGTAGACTAAAGGACGTTCTCCAAGGTTTGCAGTTCTAAGAATTCTGGGTTTCTTCCAGGAACCATGGGGGCACTGGGTGGCTAGAGTATTGTCTCTGCTGCCAAACACCCAGGGCTCCCCCAGAGCAGCTGTGTTTGTTTCAGAAGAATCTCTCCCTCAAAGGGTCTTGTGCAATAATTGTGTGTGACCCCATCACCTCCCACAGCCCTTTTCCCCCTCTGTCTTCCAGAACAGGCCAGGCCAGGCTAGGAGCAGAGAAAGGGCCAGAATGGATGGGGGCAGCACACAGCACAAGGGTCATATTCTCCAAGAACCTGTTTTAATTTTATAACTGCATTTGTGTACAGTGTGTTGGGATGTAAAATTTGCATCTCCCTGCAGTTGCCCTCTGAGTATAGAAAACCCTGCTGTAAGCTAAATGGGGTTCCTGTGGGACCCCACACATCCCACATCCCCACCTGTGGCTCCAGAAGCCCAGGAGGCCACCTGCGCTGACAGGGCGTGGCTGGGAGCGGCCTGTGGGTGCTGGCAGCGCTCTCACAGGAGGGGCCTGTTTCCAGGCGCAGGCAGCTCCTCACCTGGAGGAGGGGATGACCAAAATGACCCCTGAAATAATGCACCAGCCCGTGAGTGGCACGTGAGTGCCCCTCTGTGCCATCCCTGTGCCCCGCTGAAGCCCCTCCCACTTCCAGCAGACAGTCAGGAAGGAGCTGCCAGCTCAGGGGCTCCTTCCACCACGGGAGCCACTTGCAGACAGAGTGGCTGGGACTTGCTGGGTCTCTGGGTCCCAGCTTGCCTCCTGCCCTGCCCACCTGGGCTGCAGTCTCTGGAAATGCAATCCTTCTGCCTCTCAGGGGTGGTCAGAGCGTGACTTTTGCCTTCTTCCTTCCAGCCTTTCAGCCAGACCCTCCTCCCTCCTCCTTACTGTGCCCCTAGCAGAAGGGACCCAGAGTCTTGGGGCTTACTGCTAATGCCCCAAGTCACACCTGGGGAGGCACCTCCCTGAGCCAGTTTCTCCTCTGCCCTCCACCCTTCACTTTGTCCTCATCACCCCCTACCCCCCCACCCCAGACGGCCTGGGGCCGGGAATGGAACTGGGCTTTGCATCAGTCCAGGAGGACTGTGACAGCTGCCAGGAAACCTCCGGCATCGTCAGAGGGGTTTTCTGGAGGCTTCCAGGAAGGGCTGACCCCACTTCTCCCTTTGACCTGCTTTGGCCCCAGAACACAGTTTGGAGGGACTCCAGGAAGAAGTTGGGGAGCTCAAATTTACTCCCTGAGATAACTGTATGCTACCAATTCCCAACTGCTAGCTCCTGCCACTCCCACCCCTCCTGTCTCACTCTGCTCAGACAGCCTCCCTGCCCACATCCTGCCCACCCTCAAGGCCTGGCCATTCTCCCCTTGAATTCTCCCCTGTGCCGCCTGCACTCCCCTGGAAACTCACCTGCACCCAGACCCTAGGGATCCTTTTTTCACTGACCCTCAGCCTGGGGCTGCCTCCCCTCAGATATTTGTGGATATTCCCGCCCTAAGGACATGTAGGGAGTGGGGTGAAGGAGAAATGTCTAGGATCTGGCTGCAGTTTACAGGCCAAGGGAACTTAGCCCCGTGCTTATCCCTCTCTCATCTCAAGTTTCCATGGGGACCGTCTTCTGGGTCTCAGCTCAGAATATGGCGCTGGATGGGGAAGCCGGAGACCGCACACCCGCTCCCGCCAGGCCAGGTGAGGCAGTGCTCCTCCTGGGACAGGAGCTCCAGATGCGGAGCGCAGGTTCCTGATCCCTGGCACTGCCTACTCCCTCCTGCCAAGGGCAGCGGCACATCCAGAGGGGGCCACTTTCTCCCTTTTCTTTTCCCAAGGCCGCTCCTTGGACACCTTTGACGAATGTGAAGCTGCAGAAGATATGGAAAAGGAGATCAGTGCTCTGAGTGTAATTTATTTCCTTCTTACCTCTTTCCTGTTCTCCCTCATTCCTGCTTCTCCTGCCTCCTCTTCCTCTCCCCAGCCTCTCTCTTCCTTTCCTTGATTCCTGGCCTAATCCAGGAAGCTGAGGCCACTGGGTCTGCAAAGTGGCTCAGACCCTCCCAGCCCAGCATGCTGCCCATCTCCCTCTCCTTGGCAGTGCTGATTTCTGGTCAAATTGGGGGCTCCTGTTGGGATACTGAGTGGACCAGGTGGGAGAGTTGGGGTGAGCCTCACGGGCCCCACCCTGCCAGCGGAATCACCATGTGGGCCTGGCACAGGTTGGGCACCCCTGCACTAACTCTGAGCGCCCCACTGCTCCTCCCTTCCAGCTCTCAGGACTTTTCCAGTTGGATGACAGTTATGAAACCTGTTCTTCCAAATCTGCTCTGGAAATGGAAGAAAGCATCCAGGGAGAAAAAGGCAATGAGGAAGACAGGTGAGCGTGAGACAGCAAAAAAATGTAAGCAAATTTGTTAATCATCTCTTCTCTGACTTTCTTCGTGGAATTTCAGGACAACAAACAAAACTGAGAGCGCTGGGGTGTCCACTGGGTTGCTCGCCCCTGCAGCGGAGACCACTAGTTTCCAGGCAAAGGCCGTGGGAGCGAAGGAAGGATGCCTGAAGACCCCCGCGGCAGAAAACTGACATCCGTTCCAGACATCCACGCTCCAGCTCAGCTGAGCGGCCCAGGCCACCTTCATTCGGGAGAGGCTGCTGGTGGTCACTGACGGCCGTGCCTAAGCAGAAAGCAGCAAACTGGCCTCGGAGCCTCCAGATCTGCAGGATTGACAGGGCGCGCCCAGGGCTGCCTTGCAGGAACTTGAAGAGCTGCTCTCCACCTTCCTTCCACCCCTGGCGCCAATGTGGGACCGTGTGGATGCGGTGCGCCAGCAAGGATTAGCGGGACCCAGGACTGGAGGGCTCAACGGAGGATTTCTCAAGGCAAAGGGCCTGCGAGGGAAGAATTCTTTGGAAAGCTGCCTTGTACATTGCAGGATGTTTAGCAGCATCCCCGCCTCTACCCACTAGATGCCTGTAAAGCCCCATCCACTCACCCAAATTGGGACAATCAAAACTGCCTTCAGACAATGCCAAATTTCCCATGGGGTGACAGTGGAGAAATGGGTTGAGAACCAGTTTTCTGGACTTTGGAGGCACCTGAGTGCCTCAGAGTCTACTGGCACAACCCTGCACTCTTCCCCTGAAATCTCCGCAAAATGTTAATGTGGTGCTTGTGTAACTTTGTGCCAGGATTGTTCATCTCAGAGAGGGGTGGATATTAGTCAACTTCTGAGATATTTGTTTCGATTTATTAGTTTTTAAATTCATTTCAGGTTTTTTTTTTTCAGTTTAATTTGTTTTGTTACTTTTTAGTTAATTTTCCCTTATTTTAATTTTCTAGGTATTTAACGTTACAGTTTTTTAAGTAACGTGTTTATAATACTTTTGTCTTCAAGGTTATTTAGTTTTTGAGGTGTTAGTCTTTCAGTTACTTACATATAGTTATTTTGTTTTAAGAGTCACATATTTCCAAGCTAGCTTAGAACTGTTACTTTCTAATTATCCTTACAATTATTAATGCCTGTGCTATTTATTTTCATAGTTACTCTTTTTAATTAATGGAGTTTTCGGTTATTTATTTATACAGCTATTTATTTGAATACTAAAAGCCCACTGGATGTTTTTGAATTATTTTAGCTATTAACATTTAGTGTAAAATTTTTGTTACTTTAGGGTTTTTTCCCTAGTTATGTAATTTTGGAGTTACTTGTGTTCACAGTTATTGATTTTCCGTTATTTTAGGTTCTGGATTATTTACTTTTATATTCATTTGTTTGTTATTTAGTTATTTGTTTTTTTGTAAGATTTTATTTATTTATGCATACAAGCTGGGGTACAGGCCAGAGGCATGGGGTGTTGAGAGGGTTCACCAGAGACAGAGTGGGGAGCAGCACATGTAGATTGAAGGAAATACACTGCTGAGGGGAGCAGCGGACGAGGCAGGAGAGGTCTGCCGCACCATGTGGGTATCTCCATGGCCGGGTGTTGAACTTGCGTCGCCGCTGCCAACAGCTCCACAGCACAGCGCTTAACTGCTGCGCCACCAGGGAGGCCCTAGTTATTTGGTTTTCAGTTATTCATTTTTAGTTACTGCATTTTAAGCATTCTATTTTCTGAATTTTTTATTTTCAGAATTTTTGAGATATTGGTTTCTGAGTTATTTTCAGATTTACTTTTTCTCATTTCTTTCTTTTCAGGTATGTCTTTGCCTTTTAATTTTTTCTATCCTGTGTTTTTACTTATTTCATTTTCAGATTTATTTATTTGAAGAATTTTTAGTATTAGAATTGCTTAGTCTATCAGTCAGGATCCAATCAAGAGAGGCTCACTTTTCCAGTTATTTTAACAGAGAATTTAATATAAAGAATTGTTAACTGGCTATTGAAGGACATGCCCCCCAAAACATGGCGATGAACAGATGCTAGGATCAGGCTTTCCCACAAAATATTGATTTATGGAGAAAAATATCCCTAACTTTGAGAGCTGACTCAAAGAGAACCGGATGCCCTACACAATACAATCAACCCTGGGGGTGCTTTAGGCTTAAAAATAAACTGGAGAGTCGGAGTAAAGAGAAGAGAAAAGACATCGGACCCCACACAAAGGAACAGCAGCAAGGAGAGGTGGGCAAACCGGCTTCTCTGAGAGCCAAGGAATACAAGGTGGCTGCACACTGGCACCCCATAAACTAGGGGAGGTGAAACCCTGACCAATAGCCACCCACAGCCTCCACCACTGCGCCCTTTCGTGGAGTAGCAGGGCTCAAGCAGCAGAAAAGAAACTAAGACCAGGAGCTCCCAACCCCTCCCCACCAGACATAACCCCAGGGGCAGGAATAGCCCCAGGCAAACATTGGAGGAAAGGGAAAAAAAAGGGGGGGGGAGAAAGAATAGAAAGACTCCCAGCAACGACTAATGACAGCAGCCAGCAGCGACAGCAAGACAACAGCAACATCTGTCACTGGAAAGGAGGGGGTTGAACCACAGCAGGGGGCCCACCCAGAAACCCCAAAACCTAAGAGCAAAAGGACTACAGAACTCCAAATTCACATCTCCCCAATACTTTATTTTTTATTATTATTATTTTTTAATTTTTTTAATTTTTTCTTTTCTTTTTTTTTTACTTTTAACCTACCTTTTTCTCTTGGTCTTTCATTCCTACTTTTCTTCATCTTCATTCTCCTTTCCTTTCCTTTTCCTTTTTTTTTCTTTTTTACTGCAAACCACCCCTTCATCGTCCCTAATTCCACTCAGAACTGGAAACACATTGGAGACATGCCACAAGAAACACAGAAATTCAACAAAGAAAAATAAGAAAATCCAGAAGATACCCAGCCACAGCCAAGGCAACTCAGACACTAGGAAACCACAAACACTCCTGAGCAAGTAAAACCAAGAGTCATGCCCGCTGGCACCAGCGGAATGCTATGAACAGAGCTAAGCAGAAAGCCAACAACATGAAGGAAAAAAGTCACAAATGACCCTCAAAACAACACACCACAGAAAGAAAATCCCTCCCCAGAGCCCATTAATATGGACATAGAAGATTACATCCACCTAACAGATAAAGACTTCAAAAGCCATAACAAAAAAAAAAATGATAGAATTAAATGAAAAGAACAAAGAACTGAGGACTATAAATAAAGAACTGAAGAACGAGAATGAATCCATAAAGAAGAAATTGAAGGAACTGGAAGATTTAAAAGAACTGAAGCATGAGAATGAATACATAAAGAAGAAATTGAAGGAAATGGAAGATTTAAAAACATTGGTAGAGGAGCTAAAGAAATCCAGGGAAAGCCAGAAAAGTCAATCAAAAGATATGCAGGGAAGAATAAGCATTCTGGAAGATAAAGATACTAACAGAATCAAGACAGAAAAGGAAAGAGAAAAACAAAGGAAAAAGAATGAGGAAAAGCTTCGAGAACTATCTGACACCATGAAAAAAGGAAACATCAGAATCATAGGAATCCCAGAAGGAGAGGAGAGAGACAAAGGAACAGAGAAACTTCTCAAGGAGATAATTGAAGAGAACTTCCCAAACATGAAAAAGGAAACAAAAATTGACATACAGGAAGCCAGATGATCTCCAAATTATTACAATGAAAGAAAAAAAAACCTGGCTATTGAAAAGCTTAAAAGGATAAAACAAGTAAAAATGAAATATGGAGATTTTAACTACCCAAAGCAGCCTAATGGTTGAGGGAACAAGGGGACGATATTAGAATTCTCCCAATTTGGAAGCTTGAGGTGGCCCACATGCTAGGGGTTAGCCCTCTTAAGGAGGTTGTGCTGTCCAGTGGACAGGTACCCCAGGAGCTGGAAAGACCTGGATGCAGAGCTCTGAAGAAGAGTTCCTGCCAACTGGTGCTGGTATCTCTGAAAGGCTGTGATGAGGTTGGTCACAAAAGTGTTGGGAAAATGGCAAGTATAACTTACCAGAGCCCACTGTTGCCTCTACGGTAGAAATCAGTTGGTTGCGAGGGGAATACTGACAGGAGCCCCAGTACACAGCGGTCCCTCTCCCCTCCACCAGCTTCTGGTCAGTCAGCCCTGTTGGCCAAGCCTGACAGGAGCGGCTGGCCCAGACCACAAAGCAGAGAGCAGAAAGGCGGACTGGGCACTGAGAAAGCGTAGCTGATGGCCAGCATATTGATCTCTTTCTGCAGTTGTTTAGCTTTCAAATTAGTTTTGAATTCAGTTTTGAAGTTGTTAGGAGTGATTTATTTTTCACTAGTTGTAGAATCTGTCTGCGTTTCCAGTCCCTCTATTTGTTTCTGGGATGAATAGGAAAACAAACAGCTGGGTGTAATCTCTGCCATGAGACTATGAAATCACTGCAGAATCCAAGGAAACAAAAAGTTTCTCACTTTGTTCCTAAGGAAGCCTATTGACTGTGTAGCACCCGCAAAAGGGCAGAGACTAAGGGACAGTGCAGGGGAGCTGCTCCCTCCACTGTCCAGCAGAGTGCTCTTCTGTGCAGTTTTTCTTGCAGTCAAACTATGTTGTAGAGCCACCCTCTCTTGCCCCCACTCCTAACAACAAAGTATCTTTCTTGATAGTGTGCTTCAAATTGTGAACTACAATTGTCACTATTTTCACAACCAAATAAAGTTCTTCCCAAATCTACAGGAGACATTAGGCCTTTGCCTGCATTATTGTTCCAACTGTATGTGTCTGTAAGTCACTCAGTTCAACACCTACTTCTGGGCACCCCTCCTACAGAAGGTGCTGGCCCCAGGAGGGACCAGGGGGTATGAAGATGAGTGAGCAGCTCACAGTTCAGTTGAGGGAGACGGTTGTGGATCAGATCCTGTCACAACACAGTTTGACAAACACCATGGGGCTCAGTGCTCTGCCCCTGACTCCTCCTGGTGCCCTCTAGGTGGAGAAGGAGAAGGCATCCAGCCTACACAGACCCAGAGGCAGAGGAGCCATCCTGGGGGGAGGGGGAGGGGCGGGGGGGCTGACAGAGGCACTGACATTAGGGGTGGGCCCTTTGGTCCTCACAGCAGGCTTTAAGAGAGCAGGAAGCCACCCCTGGGGAGTCCATGCTCTTCTTGATCTTACGATTCTAACCACAGCTTTACAAAGACCTCTGACCTGCTATTTCTGGAATTCTTCACCTCATTCCTGGCTTTGTCCTTATTCACCCAATCTTTTCCACATGCCTTTGGAGGTGACTTCTTCCCTCCTCCACATTGGAGTTGCTTCAGAAATCTCTGTAGAAAGGAGGAGGGGTGAGAACAGCCAGCTTTGAGGTGGAGGTGACAAGACAACTTCAGGGGAGGCAGAGAGGAGAAGGGCAGAGATGGCTGCTAGGAGTCTCCGAGTAGAGCTGCAGACCAAGGCGGTGGGGCATCACCCATCTTGCCCTTCAACTGCATTCAACAACCTTTATTTCATAGGTTGTGGATGCTTTTCTCAAAGGGGGAAACCTGCATTAGAGGCAGCCCAGGCCTGTGAATTCAAGAGACTGGGATCTTAAAAGCACACAGAGTCTTTTGCTGCATTAATTGCACTAGCCATGTCTATGAAGTAAAAAGAAAGTGTAATCCTGCCCATTTTCTCACTTTCTGTGAAACACATTCATACATTCAGTCTTGAACATGTGTTTCTCAGCAGACTTTTCTACTCACTTCAATTATGTCATCAATCACACTACATTTCTCCATAAAAATATGTAACAAGTACAGTTGGACAGGAGAATCTTGTAGATTCTGACTAATAGCCTCAGGAAAGAGCACTTGGAGCCTCCTCAACACTTTTGACCACTGACTAGCCAACTTCTCACTACAGAAACACAACCCAAAGCTTTCTCAATTCAGTTGTTTTCTGAATTACAAAAATGGCCACACTTGATGGTGTTGGCAGAATATAAAGTGCCCAAACTTCCCAGGCCTCACAAGAAGAGTTTGTGGGGTTCCACAAATCACACCAACCATACCACTAAAATGGCAACCAGAGGTGCCATTCTAATACCAAACATCATAGCTGATGTCCCCAGGTGCTGACCCCAAGTGCTCTGGAACAGGTCAAAAACTCTTACCTTCTGCTTGGCCATTTTGCTCAAGCCTCACACTGCTGCTCTGCTTACAGAGATCCTCTAGGAGAAAAGTCCTCTGCCAGGCTCAGGGAGTCAGACTCCCACTGAGTTCATGGTGGACTATGGGGTGGAACAGCAACAGTGGGATTTTTCTCCTAAGGCCACTCAAGACACATGAGATGCTCCCAGCAGACACTGTATCTCTGTCTCCTCCTATAGGGTACTTGCACACAGCTCACACAGGAAATAGTTTTGAATTTTTTAGACTTCTTAAAAATTGGAGAGGATGGGGCCCTCCCTGGTAACACAAGGGTTAAGTCTCAGCACCATAAGCTATTGGCAACCACTGCAGCATGAGTTCGATCCCCACAACTTTGGCCTATAACCCCAGTTCTTGTATGCATAAATAAAAAAATAATAAATATTTTTTAAAAATTGGAGGGAAGGAGACAAGGAGTAGCTTTTCTGTGAGTGAAATTCATATCTTTCCATTTGAGTAAATGGAAAAGAGTAAGAATCATGAGATAAAAATCTCCCAGCCCCCTTTTACAAAGTTGTTCAAACCATATACGCCTTTATCATGTCGCCAGCTGCCCACTAGAGGGACCCAGATTTCAACGTATTGCTGAAGAGTCGAAGGCTGGCACCCCAGAGGAAAGGGCCCTAACTGAAGCAGTTGCACTAAAAACAGCGCTGGATCTGAAAATCTGGTGGGAGTCTGAGGCCGTGCACCAACCATGCTCTATGAAACAATCAGAAAAGTTGGAGATCCTTGAAGCCAGCATGCCCTATGGCATATTTTGCAGAATGAGCAAATGAATGTAAAATTTTAATGAGTTAATTCCATGACAACAAAAAGGTATTTCTCTAATACAGTTACATTAACAATTCATATTCTAGTCCTCCCTAAGTTGATCTAAATTAGAAGGATAAAGGATCTGAGAACTTTTGCAGGAAGGAAGTCTGTATACTTCTGTTAAACTCATGAATTCCTAAACTTATTTGACCACAGAAACCTTTTTGTGGACAAGAACATTCCATGTGTATTAGTAGGGAGAAAGGCTAAGTTGCTATAAGAAAGAGATCTAACAATAGAGGGACTTAAAAGATTTCTGTCTCAAGAAACAATAGGGGTTGGGATGCAGACTGTTCTGCTCCATTGGGGATCCCTGGTTATTTCCTTTTAGTTCTTCCATCATCCCCTGGAACATTGTCTTGGTCTCCCTAGTCAAAAGGATCCCAGGAATGTCCGATTTTCAGCTCAAAGAAGGGAGATAGCACTTTGAAGATGGCAAGCTCAGTCTAAGATTAAGACCAGCTTGCAAATGGCATACAACATCTGTTTTGTATTCTTTAAATGAAACTTTTGCTGCCTGGCCCACACCAAGCTACAAGACGAGTAGCCTGTAGCTTGGGGGACCTAACTAAGAGGCCATTGCCCAGCCCCATCTGTATTATGATGTGTCTGTGTAACCCAGCCAGCACTTAGCAGAGCATGGATGAGAATCGGAGTCTCCCAGCAGGTAGGCCAGGATTCTTATTACCACATTAACATTTGCTTACTTGTCAGCAGGTATCAAGTGGGGGGAAAAAAAAAGCAAACCCAGGTCTGCTTTTTGTCTATAGTCAGTATGGAGGGCCAGATTGTTCAGACAGGGCTTGCCAGTCCATGATTTTGTTCACCTGTTCAAACAGGACTTGGGGCAACTCTTATTCCACTGCCTCCCAATTTCTTTTCCCTAGGCTGTCTCGCTAGTCAAGCCTCCAGATAGTTTCAGCTCTAGCTGATACGTTGGTTAAAACTTCATGAAAGAATCCAAGCTAGAAGAACTTGGATTCATTACCAGACAACCAGGAAATAATAAATCTTTGTGCTTTAAGCTAAATTTTGGGGTAATTTGTTAAGCAACAATAGATTGCTAACATATGAAGTAATAAAAAGCTGGTTAGTGTGACAACATGGATGGATCTGGGGAAGATCATGCTAAGTGAAATAAATCAGAAGGAGAAAGACTAATACTCGATGGTGTCATGTACATGTGGAATATAGAGAAACAAACAAAAGGTCCAATAAAGCCACACCAATAGCAAACACTAGAATTCTAACTACAGAATTGAGGCTACCAAAATGGGAGGGGCAGGAGGAGGAGAAAGGTCAAAGTGGGGAGGGAGGCTGTGGTGGAGGACTATGGGTGATTTTGTGGTGTGTGTGGTATGGTAACAACACCTGAAGGGGGAGACTCTATACCTTTAAATCACAGTATCGCAAACCAATTATTACCTCAATAAAATAGAGGTAATAAATTGAGTCTCTTGGAAAGGACAGTAAAAGAAAAGGAGGTGGGGAGGGGAGAGAGCATATTTAGTAAAGTGTTGTGCTGACACACAATAGAACTCTATGCAGCTGTTTAAAATCTCTTCCATTTGAGATGTAGAATGCTAGAAAGGGCACCATTCCCAAGCTTGCAAGATACAAAAGTCTGGAAAACATACAAATTCACTAATTTTCTTGAATCCTTCAGAAGCCTGGGTTCACAAGGTAACCATCTAACCTGAAATCTGGGGAAAGAGAGGCACCTCCCTAGAAAGATGTGACTCCAGTGCTTGTTTGCCTAGGGCAGGCACTGCTATGCACTAGTAAATTCAGTAAAATTATTGCTAATGTCCCCGTGTGAGTTTGGAAGGGAAAACAGAAAGCCTGGGGACCACAAATATAGTAAGAACTTGCATCCACTTGCAGATGTTTCTCTAGTGATCTCACTGGACACTCACAAGGATGATTAGCAAAATTCCTGAGAAAGTGCATTTCCTGGCACAGACTGGGAGAGGGGAATATCAGTTACTCCAGGAAAGATGGGATCTGAGATGAGGCTCAGATTCCATTGCCCCATCTCTCCTGCAGAACCAACTGCAGGCTAAGGGCAATAAACTCACCCTTAGGGGACTAGTAAGTCCAGTGCAGCTGGGGAAAGGTAACAGAAAGAAGTCCGATGTAAGATCCCAGGGGAGGGGTGAGAATATATGCTGGGTCCAGAACTATGGGTGGTGGAGAGACAGAAACACTTTGAAGGTCACAGTCACCAAGACCTGGGGACATGCATGACTGAGTTTAATCAGAACACAGCTCCTCACCCCTCAGTATCACCACCAGGTTAACTAACAGGAACTGACTAACAAGTAACAGTAGAATATGACTGGGAGAAATACAGGTACACCTTAGAGAGACTCTAACATACAGCACGGAAGACCTAAGGCTGAGGGTGGGACAGACATTGAGGAAAACATTTGGGCAAACAAGTCCATATCCTAAACACAAGTTAGCACTTTCAGAGTTTAAAGTATGTGATGTACTTAGGGTGACTATAGAAATACAAATCCAAGAATCTACACAAAAGAATGGCAACCACAAGAAATGGTAATCACATGAGTAAGTATAAAAGCTTTCCTCCTTACTATTTTTCTCTCTTTAAAAGAAAATAGACTGTTTAAATAAAAAATAGTAAGTGGTGGGGTTTGTTGCAGATGGGGTTTGTTACATATGCAGAATTAAAATGTGTGGCAATAAGAGAAAGAGATGGGGAGAAATTGAAGTCTATTGTTGCAAGGCTCCTATACGTGAAATGGAACAATATTTGAATGTATACCGTGATATCTTAAAGATATTATCAATATGAACTCTAAAGTAATAACAAATGAAATAACATGGAATTTTAAAAATATAACTAATCCAAAAGTTGGTAGAGAAAGAGGAGAAAAAATAAAAAACAATTGACAAGATAATAAATATATACAGATCAATAATCAAATGGTCTAAACATACCAGTTAAAAGGGAGTGATTATAAATTGTATATTTAAAAACAAAATAGCCTCGTGGAGAAATCCATCTGAAGTATTATTCAGTAAATTAAACAAGGAGGTCATTAGACAAGGTGATTTGAATGCCTTAGTAGCCAACATAAGCAAACCAAAACCTATGCCTGTAATGCCTCAAGTTTAAGAAATTGAAATCTAAGAACAACCAATCACAGAGTCAACTAGGCTTTTTCAAATAGTACAACCACTTATGCTATACTTAATCCAAATAACATCCTTACTTTGTTCGCACCTTTTGACATGTAAAAGTCCTTCCTCTAGCTCCTATCAGTGGAGTGCTCTTAATCACTTCCAGTTTGGTGTTACCCTCTTTGATTTTTGTTGAAATGAAATTTAAATTTTGACTATGCCTTTGTGTATCTTTTAACAGTATAAAGACAGAAATAGATTAAAAGTAAAAGAATGGAAAAAGATACACCAGGTGAAAACCAGTGTAAAGAAAGCCAGAATGACTCTGTAAAACAAAGTGGACCTCAGAACAAAAAATGTGACCAGAAATGAAGATCACCTTAAAATGATAAAGTAGTTGATCCATCAAGAGGATATATCAATCCTAAATGTTTGCACATCAATCACAAAGCTTCAGAATACACAAAGCCAAATAAGTGCAAAGAAAAATAGACAAATCCACAATTATGCTTAGATATTTCATCTCTCTTTTCTTGCAAGAATTGATAAAACAATAGAGAGAAAACCGGTAAGAATATAGAATACTCGACCAACCTATCAACCAATTTAAACTAATTAACATTTATTGAACACTGAGCAAAACAACCGAAGAATATACATATTTGACTTCCATGCATACTTTGCTATGGACTGAACTGTATGCCACCCTCTTCCCCCCATGTTGGGTTGATCTCAGTCTATTGATGGTGAAGCTGTCGGTTAGGAAAGCCCCAGGCACTTGCCCAGGCTTATATGCCTCACACTTCGACAACCAATTATTAGAGAACTTTAAGGAACAAGATTTATTGCAGTCCTGGAGGATGTGCAGGTGTCTGTGGGCCACTCAGCAAGGGCATGAGGGTGAGAGGGAAAATAGAGTACCTGGGCTTTGCCTGTATTAGGATCCCAGGTGGAGTCTCTAGAGTTTTGAGAGTGCATTCTTTAATAACTAATTTAAAGCACAAGAGAGTGTTGTGGTATGGAAGGGAGATGCCCAAAATGTAGCTGAAGGACAAAATTGGTGGACTAACAGTACCTGGTTTCCAAGTTTATTATAAGCTACAGCAGGTACTTAGATCTGGACACAAAGATAGAAAACTCTATCACTGGAACAGAATAGAGCCATATATATGTGACAACTGATACTCAACAAAGGTAGACTAGAAATACAGTGAATTAAGGACTATCTTTTCAAAATCAGTGCTGGAACAATCAATTATCTATATGCAAAGCAATGAAATTTGATCCACATCTCAAACTATATGCAATGAAATTAATGGATAATTAATTCTCAATAAAATTAATGGATTTCTCAACAGAAAGCACTAAGATCATATATTTAAAGGGCTGAAAAGAAAAAGACTGTCAAGCAAGAATTCTATATCCACAAAATTATGCTTCAAAACTAAAGAAGAAATTAGGGCATTCTAAGTAAATAAAAATTGAGATATTTTATCTCTAGCAAAACTGCCCTACAAGAAACATTAAACTTCCCCTGGAGCCAGAAATGAAAGTGTACTAAATAGTAACAAAAAATTCACTTAAAGAAATAAAGAGCACCAATAAATATAACTTCACAGGTAAATATAAAAGACATAATGCATATTTTTGTTTGTCTTAGCTCCAGCTGTTATAAAAAATTACCACAGACTGGATGACTTAAACAGCAAGTACTTATTCTCACAGTTCTGGCTGCTGGCAAGTCTGAGGTCAGGATACCTGCATGGCTGGGTCCTTATTAGGGCCACTTCCTGGCTTATAAACAGCTGCCTTCTCACTGCATCTGCACATGGCAGAGAGCAGGGAGGGCCAGCTCTCTTCCACTTCTTATAAAGACAAAAATGTCATTGGGGGTTCTACCTTCGTGATCTAAGTATCTCCTGGAGACCTGACCTCCCAATATCACCCTCTTAGTGCTTCAGTATATGAATTTCAGGGGAACACAAACATCTAGCATTGCTTATAACTCTTCTTTTTCTTCTTTTATCATATAGAAAGCAAGCAGGAATAGTCTTTCTTCTGACTTAAAAGAGTTTCTAGGTTTTAAAAAATGTACTCAATTTATATAATGTTAAAAAGCAGGGGCTTTGCCTGTGTTAGGATCCCAGGTTGGAGTCTCTAAAGTTTTGAGAGTGCATTCTTTAATAACTAATTTAAAGCACAAGAGAGTGTTATGGTATGGAAGGGAGATGATCAAAATGTAGTTGAACAAAATTGGTGGACTAACTTCAATAAAAAAAAATTTTTAATGTACTCAAGATCTTGGAGAATGGAGACCCTACTTAGGTGGGAAGGAAGTTGGTGCTGCCTCTTATGCGCCTCCTCTTGAAATGATTTCAGATGACCTTCAGCTTGACCATCGCCCTCCCCTACGCCCCCACTACCACAACCCCTCACAAACACTGAAGGGGTAGAAGAAAGTGCCAGCTCTTGCACAAGGGCCACTTGTGGTTTCCCTCCCCACTGGGGGCAGCTTGTGGGAGGGCCTTTCAGTTACTTCTCATAATGAAAATGACTTTTTGGTTTCACTACCACAGCATATGAGGAAAGAAGAGGGGTGTCTTTCTTGTTTCCCAAGCTGCCTTGGGATTATCCTGGTGCCATTCAGAAGACTGGAGCAGCTTGCTGAACAGGGAGCAGCACAGCAGGACAGCCAGCCCCGGAGGAGCGGTCTCCCTGACTCCCAGCCATGCCCCAGCAGCTCTCTGTGGTGGTGGTGGTCTTCACGTCCCTGGCTGGTGAGTGACATGTGTGACTTTGCAGAGGAACCCTGCCGTGTCTGGTCTCAACAAATTTAAATACATCTTGGTGCCGCTGAGCAAGATGAGATGGGACCGACTGTGGACAGCTGTCATCGCACCAGCCACTCTGGGTGTCTGGAGTGAGAACATCTCCAGGTTACAATGCAGGCACATTTTCAGCTTTTCTATGGGTGGGCTTTCGGGGTCTGGGATCATTTCTCATGAGTTGGGAAGCATGGTGTTAACCCCAGAAGACAGTGACCCCCATCCCTGTTTCCCTTATCAGGAGGAGTTTGTAGACATCACTGTGATTTCACAGCTGGTGAAGGGAGCCACAATTGCCTGGGAAAAGCACATGTTTTACTTTTCTTGAGTGAAAGTGCTGTGTTTGTATTATATAAAGAGTAAATTGTGAAAATTCCTGAGATGTAGCCTGACAAGCTGTGCCATTTCAAAAAGGGTGAAGACTGGCCATCAAAGGTTTTTCTAATTACTATCACGCTTCAGATAAGGGAGACTAGTTGGGATACTGCGCTTTTACTAATTACTTTATATCCTCATGCCCTGCTTTTTCTCTAAGACATTGAGTCCTCTTTTATGCTGTTATTTTTTTTGGTTGATTCGCAGTTCCTTCTAGAACCACTAGAGCATGTGAGGGAATGGGTGTGTCCCCCTTGTACCGCTAACCTGCTGAGATGGGGGTCTCGGTGGTGCTGCAGCAGAACATGGTTGTCCTGAAAGCAGGGCTAAGGGGCTGGCAAGCTGCCCTAATCCAGGTGGCTGTACCCTGTGCCGCACTTTGAAAATTTGAGTTTTATGTTCTTTTGAAGGCAAAGGGGAAGTCATTGTTAGATTTAGCAGGGTGAGTTACTCAACAAGCAAAAACTCCCAGCCCTGCAGTGACCTCCAGGGAGTGTGCGTGAGCTCTAATGCAGGGGCCAGCGGATGACTGGCAATTCAGGAACACAGCGAGGCCTCAATCACTACTGGGGCAGGTTGAGAGAAAATGGCTCTTTTGCCCTTTCCTGTCTGAATTGCAGCTTCTCACAGGTGAACTGAGTGAACGAAGCCCCATTTTCAAGATAAGGGAACTGAAGCTGATTGAGGTGTCATGCATGGCCACTCAGCCAGCAAGGGATGCCCTGAGATTTGCGTGCCCCAAGTCTTGCTTTGCCCGTCCTGCTCTGTTCTACTGCCCTTCACAGCCCTGCATTTGCAGGTTCAAGAAAGGCTTGTGAACTAAAGATTAACAAAAACCATTTGATGTTTTTCTAGGAGAGACATAACTTCTAGGCAAACTGGTTATGTAATCTTTATTCAGTCATTTTGCTTTCTTGGTCTCAAATCCCTTCCCCATGCACTGAGGAGGGGATTTAAGTTTGTATCAGTTGATTTTAGGTTCAGCTGCACATAAGAGACAAGCCCCAAATGATAATGAATTAAACAATATAAATTATTGTTTCTGTCGTGTGAAAGCAGGTCCAGAGGGATGCAGATGACATCTGGCTTGGGGGCTCATTATCAGGGACCCACCAGCCAAGGTGCCTTCTACCCCCGAGGCTACCTCATGGCTCTAAAGTCCGCAGGGTCTCCTGCCATCCCATGCCAGTGGGAGGAAGAAACCAAAGGGCAATAGAGAGGCCCCCCCTGGTGACTAAGCTCCCTTTAAGCAGCCTTCCCAGAAGGCCACACAACCCAGTGCTTGCGTTGCTTTGGCTCAGACTCCATCACCTGTTCCCTCTCAGCTGGAAGAGACTTGGACATAGGATTCTTTATTCCAGACAGCAAAAGCTCAGCTTAAACTCACGGTGCTGTTATTAAGAAAAGAAAAAAGGGATCTCTCTGGTGGGGCAAGGAACTAAGTCTCAGCCTATGAAGCTGACGGCAGTCACTGCAGCACAAGTTCAATCCCCAGCCAGGGAGCAACCCACATGGTTGCCTGTTCTGCTCCCCGCTCTATCTCTGGTGAATCCTCTCACCACCCCACACACCTCTGGCCTACACCCCAGCTCTTGTATGCATAAATAAATAAATCTTAAAAAAAGAAAAGAGGGGCCTCCCTGGTGGCGCAACGGGTTGTTAAGTCAGCACTATGAAGCTATTCGCAGCCACTGCAGCATGAGTTCGATCCCCAGCCAGGGAAATTCCCACATGGCGCAGCAGACCTCTCCTGTCTCGCCGGCTGCTCCCCTCAGCAGTGTATTTCAATCTGCCTGTTCTGCTCCCCACTCTGTCTCTGGTGAATTCTCTCACCCGCATACCTCTGGCCTGCATCCCAGCTCTTGTATGCATAAATAAATCTTTAAAAAAAAGAAAAAGGACCGACTTTTGGGATAGTCAGCTGCAGTCTCAGTCACCTGGGTTAGAGGTTTGCATCTCTCTGCTGTAGGGCCTGGGGTCAACATATGAAACTGTGACCTGAGTCTTACGAAGGGTCCACATGGGTCTCCCCACACATCCAGAAACCACCCTGCTGGGGCTGCTTCTGTTGCCCAAGGAGGTACCAGGGAAGGTGCCCTGGAAGGGGGAAGGACAAGCTAGGTCCCCAGCCTCTGGATGTGCCATGGAGCCCCATTTACTCTCTAGTATGTTCCTCAGAGTTCTGCAGACAAAGCATAGCATCCATGTGGGCTAGGCCTGCTCTCTGCTGGCCCCCCATTGCCCTCCCTCCACCATGCCCTCCTGGTGTGCCCATCAGGATGACCCCCTTGCTATCTCCAAACATTCCAGGCTCAGTGTCTCTGTGTGTATGTATGTAACCTGCAGGGCAATACTCATTCATTTTCTCACACGCCTGAAGCATTTCTCTTTGTGTTGGACCCCCCACCCCATGGTGCTCAGACCCTACTCAGGTGATAATGCTCATCTCACAGTGTGGTCTCTTTCTGTGTCTGTCTCACAAGGCTGTGAGCGCCTGAGATCAAAGTTCTACCCCCAGTGGCTGTGTGGAACTCAGCTCAGAGGAGGTCCTTACGATCTGCTGGACTAGGTGTGACCGGGAAACCAGCCAAACAAAGGCTGTCTGGTAGAGTCCCACTGTCCTGGGGAAAAGACTTTGTGTGGTCACTGACTTTCCCAGGGCCTGGTGGACTAGTCATCTGTCAGCCTGTAGGAGAACCAAAACCTTCTCATGCCTCTTGCTATAGTTCACCTCCTTGGGTTCAGTTCCCAGAATTCTGTTTGCTGAGTCTCCTGAATTCTAGAGAGGAGATGCTGGAGCTGAGGGTCTTGGGGAATCAGCATGTAGACTCCAGGGGTGTGTTTTTGACTAGTGCGTGGGTAGAGAAAGATTCTGGGCTGTACCCTACCCCTAATTCTGCCCCCTGCCCTCTTTGTGAGACACAGAGAGACCTGAAAATTGACTAAACTATGTGGCCAAAGGTCCCTTTGACAAAGATTTGTCATGTATGTTTGGTTATATATAGAGATTTTGTAAAACAGTATTTCTCAGAGTATTATTTCCATTGAATAAATAACATATAAACTCTCTAAAATGCAAGATATTCCTAGAAACCATATCTAGGTGATTAGTAAATATCCAGTAAATAGAGTTCTTGTTGTTATGACTATGAGAAAAATAAATATTTAGAAATGAATGGAATATAAAAAAAAGTGATAATAAAAGATCTTATAGATAACTTTGACAGGATATGCACTTCAAGACTCTATAAATACCAGCAAAGAGCAATTTCCCTTCTTTCTCCCCAAGTTTCTCGAAATCACTGCCCAGCACCCGGCAACTACAGCTCAACTAGTGTCCGTGGATAAATACAGCTAAACCACAGCTTTGAAGGGACAGGGCTGCCCTCAGTGTGCATATTTGGGAGTCATTGACTCCCAAAGAATATCATTTGTTGTTTGTCCAATTTTCCAGGTTGTTGTGCCTGGAAGGAGGAATCAAATATGGAACGATTCCAATTATAAACATATAGTCAGAGTGGATAGTTTGCTGGTACACACTGGGGAGATTTACTGCTGGATATTTGATACCATCCCCATATATAATTACCAGTTGTGATTAGTACAGTGAAGGCAAAGAATGTAACACTGTGATCAAGAACTGTGGGGGTGGGAAGCTATTTTATATAAAATGGAAAGGCAATACTCTCTGAGAAGCTGACATAAAGATAAAAATGGAAAAGAACTGGATCTCCCATCACTGGGAATAATTACACGTAGATGGAATGAACAGATGGCAAATATTCATGGGTTCAAGTCACATACTAGATTAGAGTTTGGACTGGATGAGCCCCTTCAAATCAGGGATTATGTAATGCCATGAAAAGTAAAAACTCTAAATCTTCATCACCATGATTCATGCTGCCTCAGCTGCAGCAGGTCACCCAGCAGTGCTCCACCCAGGAACACTGCTAAGAGTCATCTGCTTTCACATTTGAAGAAAGGGAGTGAAGGGGCACAGGCAACTGGACATCAAGCTCAGCATGGTCACTTCATTGCGTTAGTGCCACGCCCCACAGAGACACAGGGGCTGGATGCAGGCTATCTACAGTGTGATAACAAACCTGTAAAAACATGGATGCAACAAAAACATCGCGATGATGGACTAGTGGTAGAATCTTGAGTGATCCTCACTTCATTATTCTATCCTTGTAAATTCCCCCAAATCTAAGAATACGCATGTTAATTTTTAATGAAGAAAGTCACAAGGGTGTGGAAGAAGGACTCTGTGAGCTGTTAGTGTGTTAACGCTTTGTTTCTAATTTGCAGTGATTTTACAGTATGGCAGTCCAATAAGAGCAACAATCCTGACAGATGTCACAGACCACCCTTCACCTATGACAGCAGCTATAGGGCAGGCCCCAGCAAAACTTTCTGTTCTTCAAACAACTAACCAAGTGCCTCACAAAACTTTAGCAGCAAGATCAATGGATAATCACATCACCTCTCAGAGAGCTGCCACAACCTCCTACTCTGAGAACATAAGAAAAACTCAGGCAACAACTTTCCTGGTGACTACAAAGAGTACCCCATCTGCCAGTCCAATAATGCAGACCCTAGTCACAACCCTCGCCACACCCAACACCTCTCACACGGCTGCTCCTGTCACTGAAGCTACAATCGGCCCCAACACCTCACACATGACTGTTCCAGTCACTGAAGCTACGATCGGCCCCAACACCTCACACACAACCTCACACACAGCTGCTCCAGTCACTGAAGCCACAATCGGCCACATTACCTCTCACACTGCTTCTTCAGTCACTGATGCTACTACAATCAACTCCAGCACAGCTCGTAGTCCATGGTCACCCACCGTCAACACATCAGAAAATACAGCCAGAACCAGCCCATTGAATATCAGCCACACAACGGGGGAAACCACTCAGCCCAGTAACCAGACTACCCTCCCAGCAACTTTGTCCACATCGCCACACAACAGCACAACCAGTCAGGCGCCTACCCAGCACATCCACACCTCAGGACCAGCCACAGCTGTACACAATGCTACCCAAACAGCCTCACCTACCACCAGGGCTCCAGGCCCCACCCTTTCACCTCAGCCATCATCAGCCAAGACGGGGATTTATCAAGTTTTCAATGGGAGCAGGCTCTGTATCAAAGTGGAGATGGGAATAGAGCTGATAGTTCAAGAAACGGCATCGGTAAGTAGGTGGCACAAAACTTTAACACTTTCTTCAAAAATTTTGAGTGAGTTTACCTTGCTCAGAATGGATGTTCCCCTGCATCCTATGTCTTTTAATGCAATAAAGAGTTATAGTTCCCCTTGTTCCAAGGAGCTCCATTAAAAGGTAAATCTGTTTTTAAATAGATATAAAACTGGAGATTAGTAGAGGCTGTTTAAAGAGAGAAAACACACACCCCAAATTTAAATATGCATGCCCTTCACCTTCATCCAACACAGGCAGAGGGTTATGGGGTTTTCAGCCTGGCTCTAACTCTCTGGACAACATCCACGCCTCTGCAACTTTCCTGTGAAGTGAGTGACAAAAGTTTCCAGTTAACTGTGACATTAATATAAAAAATCTAGATTAACAAAAAGAAAGGAAGGGGTGAGATAGGGTTAAGATTATTTGATTTACCAAAGAAATCACATAGAAATAATACTTTCCTTTTTGTGGCTTTTATGAGTTCAAGTAAAATTTCTACATTCAGATTTTCATTCAAAACAGAAGTTTTTATTTAATAAAAATAAATTTCACACAGCTTGGAAATCAGAGGTGTTGTCCAGGACTTAGGAAATTTCCAATGCACATCCACCTGCCTTGAGTTTCAAGCTCACCTAATCCCTGTGCTTCCAATTCCCAAGCTAGGTTTTTCCTCTACATCACATTGAACTTATCTGTTTATTTGGTTTAGGTTTTTTCACCTAAAAGATACTTCAACATCGACCCTAATGCAACCCAAGCCTCGGGGAACTGTGGCTCGCGAAAATCCGACCTTCTCTTGAATTTCCAGGGTGGATTTGTGAATTTCACATTTACCAAGGTGAGGTCTGAACTCCCTCATATTAACTAGCGTTGACGTTGCTTACCTTTTCCCTCACCTTGGAGCCCAGTGGTGCAATCCACCACTTCAGTTTAAGTTCTAGGGGAAATAGATCTCAAAGCCTTTTGAGATATTTTCTGATAAGAAAGAGTACATAGAGATGGAGAGGAGGGAAGTGTCAACATCTCATGTTTGCTGCTTCCCCTTTCTGCCTCTTCTGTGCAGCCCAAAAAGGGCTTTGATGCCTCTTAGTGGAGCCTTGGCATTGAGGAACCTAGTCACAGATGCCCTCTGCAAACCACCCAAAGGAGGAAGTGTACAGAGGAACAGACCCATAGAAATTCCCAGCGGGTAGCAGAGAAGCAGAGTCACACTAAAACCAAAATCAAATGTCAAAATGGGTTCTTTCCAATCAAAAGGGGGAAAATTCAGGTACTAACTAGGTCTAATTTCTAGAAGGAGGAAATCAATAGAATGGAAATAACATGGATGCAATGTCAGAGCCCTTCGGCTGCAGATTTGATTTTGTTACTTGTTCACCCTGTGACACCTGGCAGACAACTTAATTGGTCTGAGCTTTCTTTTACCATTTGAAAAATAAACAAAAGGAGATCACTTCTATAAAGAATGTTGTCCCATACATGGAGGGTAGATATTCCTTAGCTGTCATTTAGCATAGCAGTGACTGAAACTGTTACAGGGCAACCCCGATATACAATGGGGTGCCTGACTGTGGGTTCTCACCCGTGCACTTAAAAAGGACTTATAGTAAGAACAATTGCAGGCACTCACAAAAAGGTTAATAAGAGGGTTTATTTACAAAAGGAAGGGAAATAAAAAAATGAATAACTCGGGGACAAAAGAGAAAGTGAGGGAGAGAGATATATCTCCAAATACGTCCTACCAGATCCGAAGAGCTGGAAACCCCAATGGCTCGCTGTAGCCTGGCGAGAAGCAACAGACCCCCAAGGTCAGAAGCCCTCGTTATATAGCCAACATGTCTGCTTAACTCCACCCCTCAGTTTCCGGTAATCCTCTCTTCTGGATGATGATGGAATTCCGGGATTTGTAGCCCTAGGGGTCTTGGATCTCTCTGGCTTGAGGTGCGGGTCCATAAACCTTCCTGTGGAGTTTGTTGCAGACATCCTTTCTTTCCCCCAACAAAATCAGCAAATGTCTTGGGGAGATGATGTTGGTCATGCCACCGTCAAAGGAGAGACTTGCCCAAAAGTATCTTCAAGTAGGCTGAGTAAGGACTAGGAAGTATTCAAGGGACCCTTGCAGCTAGGACTTGGTGTGGGCCTCCATACCTGTCAAGGGACCCTGAGATTGATTAGAGGGATCTTGATGAGCAGATCTTGGAGAGGAATTTGAGGTTGGACAAATCAGGACTGACTCTCAGCCATAATATTTACTAGCTGTGTGATCTGTTTGTTGGGCTTGTCTTCTCATCTATAAAATGGAAATCATTACCCCTCTAATAGGACCTTTGAAAGAATTAGAAGTGGTATCTAGAAACTATCTAGCATAATGCTTAGTACATAACAGTATTTATTATTTATTTTTAGGCAGAAAGACAAGAAGTTTATTGTCAGAAAAAGAGGACAGGAAAGCTCTCTGAACAGAGAGGGGTCTGAGCAGGTAGCCCATAACGAAAATATTTAATAAAAGGGGTTGTTGTTATTGGTGCTACTGTTGTCATTAACTTGGTCTCAAAGACTTGGTTCTCCTGGAGTGTGTTTTCCCCCGTAAGGAGATGTACTTGAGAAGTCAGTAGTTGGCATTCAGTACTGAATGGGAAACGCTCACACAAGAAGAATATTCAGGACAGAGTTAAGTACTCTTTCCCTAGACAACTGAAATAAGAATTATAGTGCTGTCGATGTCACTCCGCCAGAGTGGCAGAGGATGTGGGCCTAGCATTTAACTTTAGGTCAGAGCCCAGTTCTACCCACACGACTACCATGTGAACAACTGCCTAAAAGAAGGCATCAGAAGCCCGTGACGTTTGCCTGAGGCACAAGATGGCCACTGTTGCCTGACCTTAGGCAGAACCACAAGCAGGAGTTTTTTGGGGACCCTCAACTTCTCTTCTTGCCAGCTTCCTCTGTCTCCTAATGCCCACATCCATGCCCCTCCAATGCCTTCAAAGTGGACTCTGTTGACCAGCTCCATCCAAGTGTTGAATCCCAGCCTTTTCTGAAGTTCTCTTTTCTCTCACATTACCTCTCCCTCCAGAGGTGAGGCAGGAAATGAGACCCAAGTAGAAAGACCAGCAGGGCCTCTCCAACTCCACCTGCTTTACCTTATTCACTATTGCATTCTCCAGCACCAGCTTCCCAGCAGGTGACTTTAGCTTTGCAAAGGTCACTGAATGTTCCCTCCAGCCTCAGCCTTTCTGGGGAATTTCTGCATTTTAAAGGAGAACTTGTTTAAGTCACAAAAACAACTACAAATTCAGAGAGTGCAAGGGCTAAGCATAGAACTTCTGGAGTGAAGCATAGACTTGGAAAAATTTCTTTTTCATTGAAATAGACAGTCCTTATTTTTATTTTCCTGCTTTTGATGAAGACATAAATATAAGAAGGTTTTAGTTTTCCATTAAATCTGTATAAGAAAAACATAAGTAGTAGCTGATAGTGATAGTGAGGAGACCAGAAGGGTGAGAGAAAGCAGGCCACCCCAGAGAGAGCAGCCACCCCAGAGGGAGCAGCCACCCCTCAGCATCTTGGCTGGTAGTGCCAGTGGCCAGGCTGGCATCTGACACAAGGGCTGTCACTGTCTTTTACAGTGGACATTTTTTCTGGACAATTGAGCGCCCATCCTGAGTGGCTGTTGCCCTGCTGTGCTAGTTTCTTAAATATTTGACACATAAGATCTGGCCACTGTGTCTGATCTTATGATTGTTCAGAAGACAGAAATCCAGATCTTTTTATGGAAACACACAGTTTGAAAGTATTGCCAACACATTTTTTAAAAATTTGAACAATTTTTTAAAATTTGCTGGTGAAGGAAACAAAACTGTAGGCCAGTGTCTTCCACCCTAACAGATGGGCTGTGTGAAATGAGTTTAGGCAGGAAAGTCATCAATGCTTCCACAAGAGAAATGGGCTCAACATTTCAGCCAGTCACTTTTCAGATGTCCCTCCCCTCTAGACCAGGGTTTATCAGCAGCAACAGTATTAACATTCCAGGCCAGACAAGTCTGTGTGGCGGAGGCTGCCCTAGGCTTTGTGGGATGCCCTGTGCAGCCCTGGTCTTCACCCACTCAGTGCCAATAGCAGCACCCAACCTGGGAGGTGACCACCTAAAATGTCCCCATGATGTCATTTTTGGAGTTGATGGGTTTGAGAGTGGGGTCCTTGGGTTTACTCTGGGAAAGGTTTCACCAGAGTTTCCCTGTAGTGGCACACAGCAAGTTTCTCCACGAGACCAAGACTTAGTTATATTTAAAGGAACAGGTTTATTAGGGAAAGGGACAGAGGAATAAGGGATGCTTGCCTAGATGCAAGCGGGCAAAAAGAGCTGCCCTGAAAGAGACAGGTTTGCTAAGAGAGAGGCCTGCATGGTTGCAGGCAGGCGGGCAGCCCTGAGGAGCTCTGCCTCTGCTGAGGGAGGTCAGTGAAGAGAAGACCGGCATGGTACAGGTCACGGGCAGCAGGAAGGCCGCTGCCCTGCAGAGGGACAGAGCTGGTGGAAAGGACACCTGCATAGGCACAGGTGGGCAGGACAGATGCTGCCCTAACCCCGAGCCAGTGCAAGGATTGCACTGATATAGTCCTCTTTCGGTCGGGAGGGGCTCATCCCCGTGGATAGCTTGTCTGTTGCTGACCCTGAACAACCACCCAGAACTGGAAAGGAAACTGAGATTCCAGAGTGGGCTCGATCTCCACATCTTCACCTTTCGCTCAGCCTTAGGCACTGGTTCCTAAGAATTTTTGATTATCATTGGGTTAATCGTCATGCTGATTCCTTCCAGCCCACCTCCTTATGTGAGTTAGGTTCTAATTTTGTGATTCCTCCTTTTTTAAGTTCTATCTCCTCTATCACCCAGAACAAAATCAGCCTTGGTTGAAAACCACTCCTCTATAAATATCAAACCTTGGAAAATAGGAGTTTATGTTAATGATAACATAATAGGTGTCATTGATGAGAACCAAGTTGTAGAATAATTGATGAATGCTCAGTAACAAGCCTGACTTATCAATAAGAGTTGACTGAGCATCTGCTGGTTTCCCAGTGCTGAGACATTACAGGAGAACATAAAAACACATAGACTATGCTTCCATGTTTTTAATCAGGTGCAATAATTTGTACATTTTTAATTGAAATACAGCCAGTGACAAAAGTGTAAAGAAAAACCCAAATAGCCATTTGGCCTTGTGCTCAATCAAGATGTAAGTTATCCATGTCATCAGCTTTATGGCCATGAATGAGTCACTAGTGCTCTCTCTCACTCCCTCTCTCGTTCTCTTTCTCGATCTCTGTCTCCCTCTCAACCTTAGTTCCTTCTATAAGATGGGGTCGAGTAGTACCCAGTTTGGAGGGCTATTGTGAGAGTGAACACAAATGAAAATGCTTGCTTAGCAAGGTGTTTGGGTTAGGAGGGAAAGGACTCATTCTCATTTTCTTCAGTTTCATTTCTAAAGAATTGAAAACCTTTCCACACGAGTATCTCATTTGATTAAAGTGACATGCGGAAAATTGTTCCGAGCCTTCAGGTTCAAGATAAATATACCCCCCACACCCACCACCTTCCTCCCATCCAGATAGTTTTGTTTTAAAACATTTTCCAGTATCGTTGCGCAGAGTTTATTTTTCTGCACTCAACTCTATCCCTTTCTCATCTACCTCGTTGGGAGGGCAGCTTAAGGCTTCAGCTATGGCTCTGGGATGTGGGAGAAATTGGTCAGCCCACAGGTGGGGAGTGGGTAGAAACCATGCCAGGAAGTGGATTGGGCAACCAAGGTCTTGAGATGCAGTGATGCCAGCTCACCGGAGCATTTCCGAAGTGTTTGGAGACCTCTTAGCTCATAGACTCCTGAGAACTGCTTCCGGGGTCAAATGCTGACACCCTCAGAATGTACTGTTTATTCATAGAACCTCTCAAGTGTGCTATTTCATGCTGTTTCCCTCTTGCTTTCCTTGTGCCTGGAATGCCCCCCTCCCATCGCTTAGCCCCCTCTGTATACGTTTATCTTTACCTCTGGCTCAATTATCATTACCCTCTGAAGTCCCCTCACCCCCACATTAATCTAAGGTAAAAATGGGAGACCTTTTTTTTTTTAAAGATTTATTTATTTATGCATACAAGCTGGGGCACAGGCCAGAGGTGTGGGGCAGCGAAAGGGTTCACCAGAGACAGAGTAAGGAGCAGAACAGGCAGATGGACAGAAATACACTGCTGAGGGGAGCAGCGGGCAAGGCAGGAGAGGTCTGCCATGCCATGTGGGAATCTCCCTGGCCGGGCGTCAAACGTGCGTCATTGCTGCGGACAGCTCCATAGCGCAGTGCTTAACCGCTGCGCCATCAGGGAGGCCCCCAAAATGAGAGACTTTTGGGCCTCCCTGGTGGCGCAGCGTTAAATGATGTGCTGTGGAGCTTTTGGCAGTGGCTACGTGCCTTCGACGCCCAGCTGGGGAGATTCTCACATGGCGTGGCAGACCTCTTCTGCCTCACCCACTGCTCCCCTCAGCAGTGTATTTCCTTTGCTCTGTATATTCTGCTCCCCACTCTGTCTCTGGTGAACCCTCTCGCTGCCCCACGTCTCTAGCCTGTACCCCAGCTTGTATGCATAAATAAATAAATATTTTAAAAAAAAGAGAGAGAGACTTTCTTATTTTGGTTCCCTGAGTTGGCATTTGCTGTTCCCTAAACTCCAGGAATGCACTTATTGCACATTTTGCCATCTTGAAGGCAAAGTCTCTGACTTATTCACATTTCTCTCTCTAGTGTCCAGCCCTAACTTTGTACATAGGATATCTTTTGCAAACACACTTGATGAACAAATAAAGCAATAAAAGGGTCAATCTAAATTTCAAAGAACTCAGAGCCCAGTTGCCCAAAAGGTAAGTCTGCAGCCCTGAAGAAGCCTCTCTGGCTTCTTGTTATGTCCAGAGCAACATTTGTTGAGTCAGTCACAACAATGCAGAATAAAGAAGGCCTGATTGATGTTGAGGACAAAACCACATCCTGAACATCTGTGACTATGAAACGCCAGTGATATACTTTGCAGAAGTGAAGGTGACATCTAGGACCACTGGCATGGGGACTTCCTGGGCGAGCTTGACTGGCTGGCTTGCTCAGGACCCTGGGCTTTGCTAGGGAGGATGTTAAGATTCCTTGTGGAGTTAAGATCTCTTTGATGAGATGTTCCAGAACTCTCTATAGATACTGTGTCAGCATACCTATTGGTTAAACAGTGAGACCGGACTGTTATGAGTGGTTCATTCGAACGGACATGCTGTCAATGCTAAGTGTCATACCTGGCTACTGAGTCCTCAGGCTGGTTTTGTCAGTGGTTACACAAAAAAATTTCACTTCATCTTCAAGAAACCAGCATGGTAGGTATTTGTCATTCTCTGGTGAATGAAAAAACATCTGGTAGACCTAACACCATGGTTGTTAAAGGAGAAAGCAGATACTAAGCTGGGGAATTCATGACATGTTATTTCTCTTGGGCTTTGATTAAATCTGACACCTGCCAGAAGCTCCCAACTGCCCCCCATTCCCCATCTGCCAGAACCCAGTCCCCCAAAGCTGAGGTTTCAGATTTGATGAGTAAGGCTATCTAAGCTAGCTCATTTACTTCTTCTCTCTTTATATTTGTGGTGGATCTAAATTTTAGGAAGTAGATAAAAATTATTTTTTGAGCTCAAAAGAGCAATTACCATTGTTAACAATTAACCAGTGTTAATAACACCAGTTAAAACTTGAGTGAAGATGCTGTCACATGTTTTTCACAGGGATTCCTTCATTTAATCCTCATATCAACATAAAGTCCTGTTACTCTTCTCCCCATTCTTGCACTAAAGAAGTAAAAACTCAAGTTTTTACAATATGCACAAAAATTTCACAATTCAAAGTAGGCTAACTTAGGAACAAAGAGATATTTTTTAAGATAGTGTTAAAAATATCTTTAGTAGCACTTCATTCTCTCAAATAGGAGGTTAGCCACTCCCTAATTAATTTTTTCATGATAGACTTTAGTTCCCCAACCTGAGCTTCTGGTGTAGCTCAGAAGTCAACAAATTTGGCTTCCTAACCAAATCAAGCCCACCATCAAAAAAATGGACAGTGCAAGCTAAAAATGGCATTTTTAAGTGGCTGGGGTGAAAAGGAAGAATATTCTGTAAAACATGAAAATTGCATGAAATTCTAATTTCAACGTCCATAAATGGTTGTTTGGGAACATGGCCACACTCATTTTTTACGATAGCTGTGGCTACTTTTGCCAGGGTTGAGTGGTTGCTACCAAGAACCACAAAATCTACATTATTTGCCGTCTGGTTCTTTACAGGAAAAATTCACCCATCCCTCAGAATAAACGTCAGCCTTATTTCTGTTCAAATTATGCCAGATTCTGAATTGCCACATCTTAAAAAAATACTTTGCTCTAGTTTACATAAAAGGCAACTTTATTTCCTTTAAGAGCATGCTGTAGCACCACAACTGACAGAAAAGGTGGGTATAAATCAGAATCATTGGATATCAGCAGCATCAATTATGTAGAACTTGGAATTTCAAGGAAACCAAACATCCTCTTGCCCTTTGGTTTGCTTTTTCTTTACCAGAAAGATAGACTTCAGTGCAGGCCCAGTCAACGCTTGGCTGATTTTGACTCGGTCAAAACAGAAGGAAACCTGGAATTGACTATGGACCGTGTCCTGTTGGGTTGCTGAGACCAGCTCTCAGGCACGAGCGCAAGCCTTCTGCCACTGTCCTGTGAAAGCCCCGCCTTGCACATTAGCCTTAGAAAGTGCGGCTTGTGTGGAACAGGAATGGCCCTTCCAAATCAGGGCTGGCTTGGTGTGTGTGACCCGCTCAATTGGAAGGGCCCATGCATAGCTTAATATTTTGTTGTCACATCTTAAAATTCTTGACCAATTTTTGAACAAGTGATCCTGCATTTTCCTTTTGTACTACAAATTTTGTTGCTGGTCCTGCTTCCAAATGATAGCTATATATAGGCTACTGAATTTCAGGAAATACTCCGGAGAGTTCTTACACAGTGAAGTTTTTTGTCTATAACCCACGGATCCCATGGACAAAAATATAGGGCAGAATCCTATAGACATCTTGCCTTGTCTCACAAACTGTGAATTAGAAGTAGATACCTACCTCCGCGGAACCTCTTTGTTCTCAGCTGTAAAATGGGCCAATGATATTCTGTCTGGAGGCTGCTGTGAGGAACAAAGGAGGCAGCGTAGGCTACATCATGCACTTGTGAACTGTGACACCCTTAGAAAAATTCAGAGCATCCTCTCTTCACGGCGAGGATAGAATAGGAAATGCTGGGCCTCCACGGTGGCATGCAGGGGTTAAGTCTCAGCACTATGAAGCTATCGCCAGCCACTGCAGCACGAGTTCGATGCCCAGCCAGGGAGCTTCCCACATGGAGCAGCAGACCTCTCCTGTTGCACCTGCTGCTCTCTCAGCAGTGTATTTCAGTAGATCCACTTGTTCTGCTCCCCACTCTGTCTCTGGTGAATCCTTTCACTGCCCTACACCTCTAGCCTACACCCTAGTTCTAGTATGCATAAATAAATAAAACAAATCCTTTTTTAAAAAAGAAAAGGAGCTGCTACAGGAAGGGGGAAATGCCAGGAAGTCTCCTAGGGACTCAGAGCTTGCCTCCTCACTGTGCCCCTGCCAGCCAAGCAATTTGCAAAAACAATCCATGCCCTTTGTAGAACCCGTCATTGAATCAACTCTGCCTTTAGGCTAATGCAGGGCTTTGTAACACTGACTGTGGACCTTGAAGTACAATCTCTCTTGTCCTAAAAAGGATCCCAAATAAAGTATAAGTTGAATAAATGGTATGTGAAAGCAAGCCATCAAGGACCTGGACCACTGATGTTTCTCTCTAAAATGAATGCAAGTTCAAGTGCCTTGTTCAATATTCTCGGAGACCCGAGACTGAGCACCTGGAAGGAGGGAGCCAGGTCTTATTCTTCTCCCAGGACCCAGAATACTACCTGGTCTGGAGTGGATAAAAATAGATGGGTTAATGGGTTAATGTCCAGGCTTGGGGATGGGCAACTTGGGATCCTATCTTCCCTTGCTCCCTATTAGAGCTATGACCCTGGGCAAATCACTGAGCCTTCGGAAGTAACTGCTACGGTGCCTGTCACAAGGTAGGATGCCAGGATGAGAAAGGTGCTAATAATTGGCAGTTAATAAATTGTAGCACCTCAAGATTGGAGAATGAATAAGTGACTTTGCTAAAAATAGTTTGCATCCTGGAACCCTTATAATGTATAAGGACTCATCATTTGACCCCCAAATAATGTACAAGTGAACTATAATGGGTCAAGTTTATTATTGTTAAATTTCTTCAATTACTAGATTAGAAACAACTACAGGTAATTCAATTGCTGATTCTGATTTCAGTGATCTCTCATTTTTTGCACCTCTTACTGATGGACAGTTTTCTAATGTTTAAAGTGATAACACTGTGAACTTCCTACTCTAAGAAATAAAAACTCCTTTTTTATTTTCAACTTTTCCCATCAGATCTCAATTCAGTTCCCTTCCGTGTATATTCTCTGCCTTTCAAGAGGTTACTGTTATTTTGTAATTTTTTTTGCACACACAATTTTGCATACAATACTTTTCCCAGAGGGTTTATGAATCCCCTGTAGCCTATGGTTGCTGAGGTGTGTATGACCTGTTTGAATCTTTACCCTAAGATATTAATTACCAGTAAAAACTAACTGTATGTCTCTCCAATCTCTCCAACTTTCAGATGTGTTTGCATTTTAATAGGAAGAAATGTGGTTTATCTGAAGGAAATCAACTTGTTGGAGAAATTTGAATTTCAGGCTCTAGCAGCAAGTATGCGATGGAGAAAATTTGGGCAGAGGAGACCATTACTTATTATTTATTGTGTAGTGTATTTAATTTTTTTTAACATTTTAAACATAATTATGCTCACTACCGAGATACCCCGTATCAAGAAATCAAAGATTGAAATTTTGAGTAGGCTGTTTATACGCCAAGCTCATAAACATAAAAACCGAGATTCCCCAAAGGTTAACCCACTGCTGTTTTGCAGGATGAAAATTCATATTATATCAGTGAAGTGGAAGCCTATTTGACCATCTCAAATCCAGGTGAGCACTTAGAGAAGGCTGTTCCACGGGTGAGAGCATTTTTCTGGTTAGCTCATTCTTTATCCCATTGAATCTGCTAATTTTTGATGATGCTTTCAAGAAACAGACTGTGATAGTAACTGCCAGGATAACTTTGGAAGCACATATGACACCTGTGTGTTGTTCATTTTGCTCATCTGCTCAGGAAAGAGGTGGAGCAAGAGGTGTCAGAGACCATTATCAGCAACAGGAGTTTCTGACCTTTTGGCAGATTTGCTGTTGATGGTGTAGTTTATTCTGTTGAAATCACACCTTCATTCTGAAATGTAGTTAGTGCTTGCTAAGCACCAAGCTACTTTGTTAGGCACCAGGGATCTATAATTATATAAACATAGAGTCCCGGCCTCATGGAGCTTATATTCTAGAATGGGGGAGGGGATCATGAACAGACACATGAAATTATAATACAGAGTTAGATAGTGATAAGTTCTGTGGGCAAACATTAGTAGGGTGAGATGGGTAGGAGTGGGAGGCTACTTCAGGTAGGGCCTTAGGGGAGGAAAGCCTCTCTGAAGTGGTGAGATTTGAGCAGAGAGATATTCCCATTTGGGAACTTCTGAGGCTGGAGAAGCTCTTTCAGGGCAGCAAGAAAAATAGATGTACAAGCCCTAGGGAGTGAGCTTGCTAGAGTGTTCAGGAAGCATTATTGCCCGGTGTATGCGAGAGTGAGCAAGGCAGCAGGTGAAGTCTGAAGCAGCCGGGCCAGAGCAGGGAGGGCCTCTGGGCAGGGCAAGGCCAACACTTGGGATTTCATTCTAAAGTGTAAAAGATTGCCTTTGGAGTTTCAGTGTAAGGAAAGGGACATCTCAGATTCACATTTCTAAATTTTCTCTTTGCTATTTGGAGACTTGGTACTAGCGAGACAAGTTGAGAGAACCACTACAACCCTCACTTCTAGAAAGTAATGTTCCCATTCAAATAGGGGCTATTTCTCAAGGTCTCAGATGTTTCTCCACAAAGTCTAGACTTGGAAACAAACTTTTATTGAGTATTGCCTCTTTACCAGATATTGAAATCAGAGATTTGAAGTCTGTTTTCTCCTTTTCAAAAGTCTATCTTTGACTTCAACTTGTTATTTTATTAATTAAGCCACTTATACTAAAAAAAACTTGTGGAGAAACATTAAAAATTATTTTGATATTCAAGAGAATGTTGTTAATAATTGTCAGTTACATGTAAGTTGTCATAGTTGACATCACTTTCACATACATTAACTCATCTAGAAGAGTCTCTTCACATAGACAGGGGAGTAAATATTGTGGATGCTAACATAAATTAGCTAATGTTATCACTGGGTATGGACCACATTTTAGCAACAATAGGGTAGCAATCTCTTCAAAGGCAGGGAAAGGTCCCCATTATGAAGGCTCAGCAGTAGCAGTAGGAGCTGCAGTAGTCACTGCTGCTTTTCATGTCGATGAACTCTCCATTTTCTCACCTGTAAAATGGCGTATTAGTACCTTAGTACCGCTAAGGATTGTACTGAAGTTGCAGCAGTTCAGATGGGGCTCTCTGGAGCATGTCAAACACTTGCACAATGCCCAGCGACCCAGGTGAACACATCTGCAACATCAGGAAAGGAGGGAGACTTCCAGGTTTTTCTCATTGAAAACCTGTGGACATTCCTCAGGGGCAGAACTTTGGTGAATTCATTGAGATCCATAGTCTTGTCCTCAACCAATAAATCAGAATGCCAGTTTTTTCATTCACCATGCAACTATTTCTTACTGCCAATGGGACCAGACAGTTGGATGCTCTGGCAGGGGAATCTTCTCCTATTAGGTAGAAAAAGTATACTTAGAAGGGCACTTGGTGAGCAGGGAATGCGAGAAAATGGCACTACCTAGAAGACTATAGTGTTTAAGAGCATCTGCCTCAAAGCACTTGCCTCCTTGGTAATGTCGTTCTGTCAGAGCGTAAGACCAGTCTTGGAGCAGAGATGGGCCACCCACAACAGCAGGGGCACATATAGGTTTGCCAGGATTCTTTTATGTCTGTTTCGCCTATGTGTTCACAGAGAAGACTTACAAAGGAATGAAGAATGCTGTGATGATGTTTGAGACTGTGGTTGGGCATTCCTTCAAGTGTGTGAGTGAACAGAGCATCCAGCTGTCCGACCAGCTTCAGCTGAAAACAATGAACGTCCAACTTCAAGCCTTT
The DNA here is from genome assembly GCA_004024925.1 of Scalopus aquaticus. NCBI lineage: Eukaryota > Metazoa > Chordata > Mammalia > Eulipotyphla > Talpidae > Scalopus > Scalopus aquaticus. The sequence continues at coordinate 33,605 of PVIJ01008460.1, read as the reverse complement.
GACTTTGAAGGAGTCAACTTTGGAAATGGTGAGTTAAGGTTCATCACCTTTCAAAGATAAACTTCAGAGACCCTCTGGTAGTTTTCAAGTTCTTCTTTGTCTGAAGCTGTCAAAGGGATGAGAACATATGATTGCACAGCGTTCCTAGGGCCAAGTGCCTCTGGTCACCTCTCCCTCCCCCCTTCCTCTGAGTCAGTGTCACCTCAAAATCAGACCCACCATCCTCTGCAGCTGATACAACATCTTTGTCTTATCAAAACACATATTCTGACTTCTTTAAACACACATACACACGCACACACATGCACACGTTATCCTAGGTACATTTGGAGAATACTTGAAAGAGCTATAGTTATTAGTCATATCTAAAATTCAAGATTTCAAAATCAATCTTCCACACTTGGAGACAAAAAATAGAAAGTTGCAATAATTCATGCTAGAAATATACACAGTTGAATCCCTTCTTCTCAATTACAAGCTGCTTCACTCAAGTAATGCATCCTCTTAGTTAGTTTTGGTTCCCATCCAATTTCTGCTTTGGTTTTTCAACACCACAGAGAGAAGCAGGTCCTAGGAAGAGGGCCAGGATGCCTTTCCAAGAAGTTCCCAGAAATCCCTTGTTTTTCCTGCCACAAAACAATATTAAAAGGATTTATATATATATATATATATATATATATATATATATATATATGATCAGAAATTGAACTTTAGTTTCTAAAACATTCCTCTCAAAACAACAACAAAATCCTTCTTATAATTACTTAATGACATAAATAACTCTCAGTGATCAAAAATCGACTGAGCTAATTTAGCCACTAGTTAAATTAAATCTGATTTCTCTTTAAGTTCCTTTATAAAATTTAATATGTGTCCAGAAAACTTCTGATAAACTTGGTAGAAGGCATTTAGCATCAACAACTAAAGTGTTGCTGGCCTTGACTGCCCTGATTTCTGTTGATTTTGTCTGAATCTTACATTCTCAACCTTTAGTTTGGATACTTACCACATTGTTAAAATTAAATATTAAAATTTGCTCCTCAGGGAGGCCCCCACTTTGTCGTTGCCCTCAAAACTTCCAATTTGATGAAACTTTAAAAATTTTCATTATGAAAGTTTGGTAAGCCTCTATAATTAGTCATGTGATCTTAAAAGTAAAACACTTGCTTATTTTTAGATGAGCTAACAAATAAGACACTTGCTGTTCTTCCTACTTTCTGTTTCTATGAAACAGAAAATGAGCAGATTTGGGAAGCCATTTAGTGGCAGGGATGAGAAATAAGGGATTGTAGGAGCACACACCTGACCTCTATTAGCAGTGCCCAGAAGAGATGTAGAAAAGTCAGCCTTCATTTTTCTTTCTCCTTCCCTCACCCTCTCAGACAAATAATCACAAAGTCCTAGCAACTTTACCTACAGTTATTTGTCTTGTTCATTCCACTGTCATTGCTTCAGCTCAACTCCAAATAACCTGTTTCTATGCTTCCAGTTTCACTCGAGACACTACGACGTGATATGTACATTTTGTAAATAACATTTCCTATCAGAGAAAGGGAAGAGGGGAAAAGGAGCAAGTTTAAAAAGCTGTCATATAGTATGGCATTCTAGAAGACATTTGGACAAATGCCCATGGTGGAACAGAGTAAGGTGTGACAAACAAGTGTGGGAGTGAGGTCAAGGATGTCAGAGAAGCCCTCACCCATGGGTGACATTTCGACAGTGGCTAAGAGAATTAGAGAAGAATCCAGTAAGTGTAAACTCTCCGCCTTGTCAAAGAGAATGGTCATCTCAAAGAATAGGCTCTGGACTCCCACATTCTCAATCCCTCCTCCCTAAAATCCCAGGGTCTGCCAAAGAGTGTCTCCAGCCCCAGGTGTCCCCAGCCATCAGAGCCTCGTTAAGAAGCACAGAGTTTGAATAGAGAAGTTTGACCATGTGATTTGGGGCAGGTTCCTGTTTCTGTGGCTCCTGGGCTTTCCCTAGCTTGAGAGTCAAAATACAATTCTGATCTTGACCTTCTAGACCAACCAATAGTTCTCAAAGTTGGCTCTGCCTCCTAGATGCAACAGAACCCCCTGAACTCCCCTTCCAGCCCACTGAATCATAATCTACTGCCTGTGAGAACCCAGAGATCTGCAATTTAAAGCATTTTGTTAGTGATCACAAACTGCAAGTTTCAGATCACAGCACTGGCCCTTGCCTCCTGTGTTTACCGTCTGTGTATCCGAGGCGGCAGGCGGGAGGCCCAGTTGCGCATCTCTCCCTTGGTTCCTTCTCTGTGAAGCCAAGGCAGGCAGGAGTAGTGTCACGTCCCAGCATGTGGCCAGCCTATAACCTGTTACTCTGACTTCAATTACAGCTGATGAATGCTTCAGTGACAGAAACAGGAGAGAAATCCCTGTGGCCGTGGGCCTGAGTATCACAGGACTGCTTGTCATTTTGCTAACAGCATGCCTGGTGGCCAGAAAGAGGCCCAATAGAGGATATGAACGCATGTAAAGCCCCACCTTCTTCACAATGTGCAAGGTTAAGGCCTTGGGAATTCTGACTTCACATTCAGCCTCAAGCGAAAGGATGGACTTTTCTAGTTGCCTGTCCTGTCTCCCCAAGCTAGGAAACCTTACTGTCCACCCAAGGGCCATCCAAAGGCTGGGGTGGGGGGGGTACCCTGTGCCTGTGGGCTTGGCTCCATCTTCCTCATCTGATGATATAAAGCTAGCTGCAAGAATTAGGGGGTCAGAGGGGAGACCTGAGTGGGGTACTGGGGAGGTGAAAACGAATACCCAAAGAGAGAATTGTGGGGGAAGACATTTTCAAATTGTGTTGATCTTTTTTGTACACTTTAATTTAGGAGTCTCAATATCCAACTTTTCAAAAATTTACTTTTTTAAAACCAATTCATTTAGAAGTAGATTCTTATAAACACAGAGACTGATTCTAATATGATTTTAGTCCTAGATTTTGCCCAAATCCTGATTTACTTAAAGATGGTCTTAATACATTATCATTTTTAAAAAGATTTATTTTGCATTATTATAATGTAATGTTAGTAAAAAAAAAAAAAAACCAAAAAACCAAAAACTAGAAAATATTTCACTTTTCAAATGTAAAGCACAGACCAAAGATCTTGGCAAGCAAGACGGCCAAATGGTCAGATCTCAATTCCTTCACCTTCACTGATTTTCTGCCATCCTAGCCCTGTTTTTCTTCTTTGTCTCTATTTGTCATTGATTCTAATCTATCCTATAAATTTGTTAATGTGGATCATTCTGGGGAGAGGAGGAAGGCAAAACCGTAAGAAATGGCATGCAGAGGCGGCTAAAGTAGCCTGATGATGACCCACTTCCCTTTTTTATCAAACATTTACAAAAATAGGTAAGTCAGGAAATTCCTGATTGCAATGATTAAGATTTGGAAGAAAAAAATTGTATAAAAATATGTCTTGGGATGTTATTCCTGGTCTTCTATGACATTAACTATTTAAATATGGGAATTGGAGTTTTTATTTCAGAGAAAGCGGAGAGTATCGGACTTAAGGGTATTTTTAAACTGCTTTTCCTGAGAGGACGTTTTCTAGTTTTTCTACATTTTCCAGAGGTGCCATTCATGATTTTTTACAGGAATTTTTTGAAAGTTGGCCACACTCTCCAACTACTGCTTATCTAGAGCACTTACTGGTTTTCCCTTGAGGTGTTCTCCATGCTTTCTCAGAAATGAAGGGGTGGGGCTGGCACTCAGCAGTTTGAGGTGAGCTTCAAGAGCCCCTAAAGGCTGGAGAGGGTTAGGAAATTCCTGGGTCCTCCTCACAGCAGGCACTGTACTGGAAATCTGAGCTGTGAGAACCCAGTATTCTCCTAAGTGACTCAGGTTGGCAGCCTGGTCTTGGCTTTGGAGAGAAGTGACCTCTCTCCATCTCCTCCCACCTACGGGCATCAAGTACCCAGTTTCCAGTTCTGCCTTAAGTGGACTTGAAAGGGTCTACACTGGCAGAACACAGGATTTTTAGTCACTGTGCCATGAACCTTTTGTTAAAAGACTAAAGCAAAGTTAGCCTTCCAGTATGTGGGAATATCCTTCACAGCAGATGGGAAAAGGGATGAATTTAAAATAGAGAGGAAGGCTCCCTGGTGAGTTCGATCCCCCACCAGGGAGATATCCACATGGCACAGCAGACCTCTCCTGCCTCGCCCACTGTTCCCCTCAGCAGTGTACTTCAGTAGATCTGCCTGTTTTGCTCCCCACTCTGTCTCTGGTGAATCCTCTCACCCCCCACACCCCTGGCCTGCACTCCAGCTTATATGCATGAATAATTTTTCAAAAATATAAAAAAAAATAATAAAAGCAAGAGGAGAAGACTATGGCAGTTCCTTTCCACCATCTTCAGTTAGTTCTTTGGGAGTGATGGCTGCTGCTTAGACTCTTGTTACCTGCAACTTCTCTGTCCTGCCCTCTGTCAATGCCATTTAGAATTAATTTGAATTAACATTCTATTACTAATTTTAAAAAGCATAGGCTTCATTTGAATGACTATTAAATAAATACCTAGATGCAGTATTAGGTCACAGTTCTACCCACTGTCTACAGTAACAGCCTGGAGGGTCTGGAACTGGAGTGGGCTAGGACTGAGATGCGTAACCCGCTCCACTTCTGGGGTTCTTGCTCTTGCTGCCTCTGCTCCTGTCTCCTCTGGCTGCAGCTGGGAGGCTTGTTGCAGGAATGCTGCTTGTGCTTGTGCTGGAGGCAGAGACAAGAGGCTGCTGTGCATACTCTGGACAAGAGCCTTTTCTGACCCTCTGGCATCGCTTGGCCGTCCTGCTCTCTGCCCATCCAGCTGGGCTCTACTCAGGTTTTCCCTTCTGCCAGAGTAAACAGTCCTGAATTTATCCCTCTTTCTGTCAACTCCCTTAGAAATTATAGAAACCCCAGTGGAAATAATAGAAGCCCTCCTAATACACACTTGGAGACACTGGCCATTGTAAATTTGACTTCCCTCTGGTGAATATTGATTTGCATGCTGGAAGCACACAGAGCACACAACCTGTTGTCCTTTTCACCTGGGCTTCATAAGTATCACTGTAATGGGTGCTCTCACGAACAGGCTATCAGCATTATGCTATAATGAACTCTTCTACTATTATTGAGAATTTTTACTGTTTCTAGTTTTTCAGAATTGCACGTTAATTACATGTAAAATAAACATTGATTAACAACTATGGACAAATATATGCCTGAATTTTGCTTTTGCTCACACAGTAGGTTTAAATGGATATAACTTTCTATAACACTAATTTTTAATTTTAAGAAAAAATGGAATAAAAAATAATATATGTAGATGGTTAAGAAAACTATAACATAAAAATATATGCAATGAAAAATTGGATTTAAAATGATAACTTGAATTTTACTCACAGATTTTTCTTCTTCATTATAGAATAGTTTGCAAGCGGGGTGGGGGGGACACAGTGGGGGGGCTGTTGGCTGCATAAACACAGAGACTGATAGCTGTGCAGTGGGGTCAACCCTAGACCAGAAGATCCCTGTAGGTTGTAGCTAATTCCCAAGGCACGGAAAAGAAGATCGAATCCACATAAAATGTAAAGTCAGAAAACAATAGATCACTGTCTATAAAGTCCTCAGGGAAAAAAAGTATGACCCAAAAATATTATCCAAGTGTGAGGATAATAGGCAGATAGCATCAAACATGACATAGTCCACGGGATACAGCACCAATAATCTTTTCTTAAAGATACTGCTTGACCATGAAGATCAGAGAGAAGCCATGTCATAAACAAGGAAATAAATATTCTTTAGGAATAGAGAAGCCATCATTTTTTAAAAAAGTATTTTATCCATTTAAATATTTAAATATAAAACTACTAAGCAATTATGAACCTGGGAGTTTCTCATCTATGAAATGATATATGTACATGGTTATTGTTTACAGCGTTATTTGTAATAGCAAAATATTGAACACAAATGATTAATCAAGGAGAGATTACCTCCCACAATGGAATACAGCCCCACAATTATAAAAATATATATTTTAAAAATATTTAACAGGTCCTCCCTGGTGGCACAAGGGATTTGGTCTGAACCTATGAAGCTGTCTGCAGCCACTGCAGCATGAGTTCCATCCTCAGCCAGGGACATTCCCACATGGCGCAACAGACCTTTCCTGTCTCGCCTGCTGCTCCCCTCAGCAGTGTACTTCAGTCAATCTGCCTGTTCTGTTCCCCACTCTGTCTCTGGTGAATCCTCTCACTCCCCATAACTCTGGCCTGCACCCCAGCTCTATATGCATAAATAAATAAATCTTTAAAAATATATTTAACAATGTCATATTAAATAGTACAAAAACCATGTAAATGAAAAGCAGAAGTTGCCCTCTACTTCCATCCCAGTTTCTCCCAACTTACTGTGTGTCTTCCCACACAGGGCACACCTGCGTGCTTGTTTGGGTTTATGTGCTGCTTCACTGGCATTGGGGAGAGTCCCCATCAGCACCTTGGTATATTTTCTTTAATGGCTACATTCTAAGCTCTCATGTAAGTGTGCCATCTTATACTTTTGATGGATATTTAGATTATCAATTTGCTCTCATAAAATGGAAATTATTGTAACATGCCTTTGTGTACTTATGTGAATAGCCTTTCACATAAATTTGGTATAAATTGCTGGGTCAATAGGTATGTCCTTATTAACATTTTAACATTTAAAAAAAATTCCAGATGATTTTAATTTCTTAAGTGGTCAATGTTCTTTTTTATTGAAGAAATATGCATATGTATATATTAAATAATATGTATAAATAACACAACTATCATATATTCAAAAAGGGTTTCTCATGAAAAGTTGTATTCCCCTTTCCTCCTCCAAGAAAGCACTTTCACCTAATTTTAACAATTTTTACAGTAATTATCTCCAGAATTCTTTTTTAAAGTAATTAAAAACTTATCCTACTATTCTTCATTTATTAGCTTTAAACTTTTTGCTATGGCAGATAAGGATTTAATACTCTTATACCATTCTTTTTATGGCTAGACCACTATTTTGTTAAGTCAGTATGTTATATATTATTGTAATTGTGTAAATATTGTCCACTGACAAATCAAATAGTACACTATAAGCAAAGTTCTTATCTTGTACAAAATTTGTTTTTTACCAGGAATCTTTAATTACCATTCCCTCTCCCCCGAGTCCCCCAGATTCTTCTTTTCTTGACCCCGGAGTGCTTAGAAACGGATTAATGGTGATCCCTGGTTCAAGGCGTGGTTTCAGTACAGGTTCATGCCAGGACCTCATAAATATGTCCTCTTATATCCTGGAGTAAGATGTGTGTGTGTGTGTATGTTGAGATCTGTATTTCTTCACTTATTTGTATTCAATTGAGCTCCCTTATTATCCCCTCTGGATTTTTTTCCAGTCAGGCATGATTACATTTTAAATGAACTCAATAACTGCCCCCTAATGGAATAAAAGAAAGTTTGACAAATTTATAAACTTTAATTTTAAGCTCTCATAAATAATTAAGTCCATTTTCTAATATATTTTTTAAAGATTTATTTATTTACGCATGCAAGCTGGGGTACAGACCAGAGGCGTGGGGCAGCGAGAGGGTTCACCAGAGACAGAGTGGGGAGCAGAACAGGTAGATCATGGAAACATACTGCTGAGGGGAGCAGTGGGCAAGGCCGGAGAGGTCTGTGGCGCCATGTGGGAATCTCTCCTGTCTGGCGACAAACTCACGTTGATGCTGCCGACAGCTCCACAGCGCCTAACCACTGCGCCAACCGGAAGGCCCTCTAATATATTTTTTTTTAAGATTTATTTATTTATACATACAAGCTGGGGTATAAGCCAGAGTCATGGGGCGGTGAGAGGGTTCACCAGATACAGAGTGGGGAGCAGAACAGGCAGATCAGAAATACACTGCTGAGGGGAGCAGCGAGCGAGGCAGGAGAGGTCTGCCGCCCCATGTGGAATTCTCCCTGGCAGGCCGGGCGTCGAACTCACGTCGCGCGCTGCCGACAGCTCCACAGCCCAGCGCTCAACCGCTGCGCCACCAGGGAGGCCCCTAATATTTTTAGATCACTAAAAGCAATAAAGAAAAGTTTCAGTGTGCAAAAATGTTTTATAAAATAAATCAACATTACATGTTTTCAAGAGGTCACTTACAGTTCTCATGATAATCTCTTTCATGTGAGCACATCCCTCAGAGAACATGCCTGGGAAAAAGCAGAGTTAACAGTTATTAAATATCTGTTAGTTTCTGAGATGATCAACTTATTCCATCCTCAACAGATCTTATGATTTGCTTACTTTATAAATGTGCAAATTGCAAGGTTAAATAACCCACCCAAGGTCACAGAGTTAGTGGTCAAATTCAAAATCAAGTCCAGATTTGACTCCCAAACTCACATTCATTGCCTCTAGTTGACTTTCTGGTCTGACATCACCAAACCTTACTTATGTGTTGTATTTGTTTTTTCTCTTAGTGGACGAATGTTCTTCAGACTACCTAATTGTGCTTCCTGTGATTGGGGCCATCGTACTTGGTCTCTGCGTTGTGGGTTTGATTGTCTATGGAATCCGCCTAAGGCGTGAATCATCTGGATACCAGAGAATCTAATTGGTGCACAGGGGAAAAGAAAATACTGGAGTATAGAGAATTATTTTATTGTTTTGGGATCGTTGGGAATTTCTCCTAGAGTGTGGGTCTTTCCAACACTAAACCGCTGGCAAAAACCTAGTCATTTCTGATTTAAGTCCAAGCAGTATATTAATTCCTAAATGTTTTTTGTTCCTTTTATAAAAAGTTTAGTGAGCTGTTTAAGAGTGTTTTCTAGTTTTCCTCAAAATATTTTAGCTAGTATAAACATTTGCGATATATTAAATTAGCATAATGGATGTTAAATGGACTAAGCCTCCAAATTATAAACCAGAGCACTATTGTAATTATCACTCCCTATGCTCACAATGGGAATTCTATTTCACTCTTGGTAGTTTCCATTTTTTAAAAAAGCCCCTGCTTTGTCTACAAGATGTATTTCCTATCCGTGTTTTATATGTTAAACATATGTCTGGTGATCTACTTACCTCTTTTTTTCAACTTTATATATTTTAAAAATTGCATTGAAAAGAACAGGTTATCTAGGCTTTTGATGTCAAACCAACAAGAAAAATGGATCAGCTTATAGTTTTCATCTTGTTAACACCTGCTCCAAAATGACTAAGACTAAGAAGTAGTTGCCTAGAGTTCACAAACCCAAATAATAAGCAAGAAATAATAGTAATAGTCTTACTTATTGAGTGCATTTGTGCCAGACACGAGGCTAGGTAGTTTATATACATTGCATTTCATCCTCACAGCTGACAGAAAAGTAAACTCAGACTTAAAGAAATTCACCCCTTAAATGTTACCCAGCTAACAAGTATCAGAGCCACAAAGTGACCTCCTTTCAGCCTGAGGTCTCTGGTCTTTTTCACTATACCAAGTTGCCTACAAAAGCAGCTTTAAGTACTGTCTGAAGTCTCCATCAGTATGTACTCCATTTTTACAGAGGAAATGAATTTATCTACAATCATGAAAGATTGGGACAGATGAAAGGAACACCTATAGATAATAAAATAGCCTTTAAGAAGACTGAGGAACTCTGAGAAGATTCGTTTCTCATTTTTATGGGACTGTTTAGCTGTGGCTCTAAAGATGAAGGAATGGAGAAAGCTTCTAAAATTTCGTTTTGGTTTGGTTTGGTTTTTCACTTCTTTGGAAGCAATTTCTAACCACTAACCAACTTTCTGTTATTAAGTATAGAACTCCCTCTTGAGGTATCTTTCTGCTTCTGCATTTTTTTAGCCACATCGTCTATTCTACTTCACTTTTTTTAAACCAGCCTGACAATATTTTTCTTCCTTGTTTTTACTACTACAGAAAGGAACTAAGTTAGGCCATCAAAGGTAAGACCACATACCCCTAGCATTCTTTAATAGAAGAACAATTCAAGTCACCCCAGAGTACATACTGACTTCCTGACTTGTTCTCTCTTGAATCAATCAAGTTGGCAAGGTTTTGATTTTTATCTTAAGAATACATTGAATTGTATTAAATGTTTTTGTATTAAAAGCTTATCTTGGTGATTCATTCATATCATACATTTCTTATAATTCAGTTTTCCTGCTATAAAAACTTTTGTTTATGTTTATTTAGGAATAAAAATTATAATTATAAGATAATAAACCACATTAAATTTACAAATTAAATCTTTCAACTCTACCTCAAACAGACTTATTCAGATTACTTGATTAAGTGGTGCCAACAATTCATTCATTCATTCACTCATTCAACTAATATTAACTAAGGACTTACTAAATGCCAGATATTCTGGTAGGAGCTAAGATAAATAACAAGAGGTCATGTATTAATTATCTTTAGCGGTATAACAAATTACCCCAAAACTTAGCTGCTTTAAGCAACAAACATTTATTATCTACACCGTTTCTGAGGTTCAAAAATCTGGGCACAGTTTAGGTGGATGATTCTGGCTCAGGGTTTCTCACCAGGTAGCACTTAAGCTTCAGCTAGAATTGCAATCATCTGAAGGTAAAACTGGGGCTGAATTTCATAGCAAATGGCATATCCATGGGATGCTTACAATGTGACAGCTGGCTTTCTCCGGGGTGAGTAATTCAAAAGAGAGAGAGACAGACCATTTAATCACAGAAAGGATTAGGTGACACACCATCCTGTCTATGTATCTTATTGATTACACAGACTGCAAAAGGTTGTGATGACCAGAAGAAAGTGAAATCAATGGGAACCATCTTAGATAATGAATATCCCAGGTCCATTGTCAAAGTGAACATAATGGAATTACTGGTTTACTTTTGGGGGAACTCAGGTAAATAAAATCCATTATGCATACCAAGAAAAGTGCCTTAGTAGGACCCTATACAAAGGGTAATGGGAGCAGGGTCCTGTCCAACCTGCTTCCAATTTTGCCTCATTGTAACTTACTGGGGAAAGCAGTCTCTCAAACCCTTGTGTTGGTAGTTGAGCAGTTGCTGCTCAGGCTGACTTACTTTTCCATGCAGGCTGGTTGTTGTCCTATTGCTCTATAGTAGTAACGTCAGGGCCCACCTTTCCCAAGGCAAGTAACCAGGATGATACCCACCACCTGCCCAGCCTGCCCTTGCTTTGTTTTTTCTTCTCAGACAAGTTTTCCTAGTGGAGAGGGTCCTGGAGTCCAGTGGGTGCTCCCCTTAATTCCTGGTTAGGGCTCTAAGCCAACATCAGCCATACCCAAAGGCCTGGAAGGTCTGAGGGTTCGAATAGATGAGCTAGTCCTTCCTGACCCAAACTGCTCGGTACGCTGGGAAGATTCATAGAGAATTTTCCCTTTTTCTAGTGTAAAATAACTTGAACCATACAAAGGGATGGAAGAATAATCTCTACGAAGAAATGAAGAGTTTCATTTTATAACACTCTGGTCCCTTCCTTTATCAGCAAGTTCCTTCAGCCTTGCTTTATGGTCTGGAGAGAATTCCAACTTGGGACAAGTATTGGTAGGCATGAAGCAAAGATTACAAATAGTTTAGTTTGTTTTATTTCATTTTTAACTTAACTGGTTTTGTATTAAGAGCAAAGTTAGGTATGGACAAAATTAGGAGGTTTAAATTCTATTGTCAAAATTCTCACATATCTCGCTTTCCAAATATTCCCTCCTGGTAAACTTTCTTGTTAAGTTCTCATGTATTGTTCTAATTTCTTCATATCTCCACTATCCCTGCATTCCCACCCCAACTTGCTTCAGCTGATTTCCAAAATTTTTAGTTTGTTTAATATAATTCATTAGGGAGTTTTATTTATCCCACCCCAGGCCATGGGTGTTTTGCCAAAACATACTAATTTAATCTAAAAGCATAACACTTTGATTATGAGATTCAGTCCTGAGCACAAAATTAGCAAGAGAAACCTTGCAAGGCTGTAGGATATCCATTTGTCAGGGGTCCCTAACCACACTTCCTGCAAAGACAGCTGTGATTATGAGATTCTACACTAATCTGCCTTTATAACTGCACAAACTAAAAATGTTTTTGACTTTTTAAATTTCTCCAATGATTTGAAACTGATTACCAAGCTTTAAAAAAAAAAAAAAACCTCATTGATGGCCTCTAAAATGTAATTCTAAGCCTGGAAACTAAGGAAGACATTAACATCACAGTCTTTAAACAGAATTGTTTTTTCTCTCGAAAACTTCAGTGTTTGCTCCAAAGCCTTCAACTGGTTGAACTTTATCGAGAGTTGAGACTACTTGAAATTCAACTGGTTGTAGATACTAACCACATGTGCAAAATATCTTCATAGCTATACCTAGACAGGATTTGGTTAAATAACTGGCAATTATAGACCAAGCAAGTTGACATATAAACTAACCATCACATATCTTTCCTCACAAAGTTCTCACTTCAGCCATCTTTCACCATCCTCTCCTTTAGTGATTCACAAGACAGAGCAGATCTCAGATAGATCTCAAACCTAACCTACTGAGGGAAAACAAAAGTCTTGATCCCCACCCTTCACTCAAATCTGCTCCTTCCTTTTACCTCGTCAGCTATTTTGTCTCGAAAACCTTTGGGGGCCGCCTGCTCCCTCATATTCTCTGTTTAGCCCAACAGTAACGCCTGGCAATTATGGCAGTTTAAGAAGACATTATTTGGCAGACTCAGGTGAAAGCATCCCTACCTATATTAGACACTGGACCTAGAAAAGGGACCTGGTTATGACTAGCTTGTGCTGACTCTCAGCAGGGTAATGAGTGACTAGGGGCTGTTAACAAGCTTTTATTTGCTGAATGGGAGAGTTGGGGAGCCTCTGTGAGCTTAGTAAATAGGCATTAACTCCCACTGTGGCAAGATAAACACAGTTCTGAAGAGCGGGTAAAAAACCCACTTGGGTGTGTGTAGCACTCCAGACCCAGTAAATGCCCCATACTCAGCAGTCTGATGTGCTAAGGGCAGGATCCTGGCAGGAAATTCTTGGATCCAGAGATGAACATCAACTTATAGATGGATGTCCTGAGGATACTGACTCTGCAAAACCCTGGAATATCTGAGATTTCAGGTGACCCCTTTCCTGCCCTGAAGATGCTGCTGAAACCCCCTTACTCACAGGGCAAGAGGAAATCACTGCAGGAGTGACCCATCTCCTTTCAGTTGCCAGAGTGAGAACTAGGGTAAAATCTCAGCTGAGGACATGCTGGACCTGATAAGGGGCAGAGACTATAGGTTAAGAGAATCGCAAAAAGTAGTTGACATGCACAGGCAGGAGCCCCATGAATACTCTGGGATTGGATTTTTAAGTCCTTAACCAAATGGACCAGAATGTGAGTCTGGATGAGCATGACTTCTTTGACTTGAAGAGAGAGTCTTAAAACATTGTACTTAATAACACAGCAAGGTGTTCCTCCCTATAGCTATGGTGCATGTAAAAAGTTGAAAAGGGAGGAAAAGGCAAAATAGTTTACAGATCAGTTAGCCTGGTATGTGGATACAAACTAAAACCAGAGAGTGGTTATATTGCAGCCACATTCAGAAGTGAACCTGAGAGACAGTGGGGAAAGAAAATTTTTCTAATGGGATGGCAGTAAATTAATGATACGTGTGTGGGTTTATTCTGGGCTCTCTATTCTGTTCTATTGGGCTCTTCATATTCATTGATGGTTTTCTCTTTAATTATAGATCTTTTCTCTTGTTGATTTATTGGAGTTACTTATATTTTAAGAAAAGTTGCCCTTCATCTGTGATAAGAATTCTAAAATTATTCCCAGCTTACTGGGTTTTTTTCCTGTATGTATATTTTGGTGTGTGTGTGTGTGTGTGTGTGTGTGTGTGTGTGTGTGTGTGTGTGTATTTTTGTTGTTGTTGTTGTTAAAGTATGTGATTGACTTTGTGCATATGTAATCTAGGATAGAATTAATAGCACTGGATTCAACTATTCTTTCACATTTTGGTGGAATTTTCTTGTGAGAGGAGGTGGGCCATGAGATTTGGGGGTGCAGTGAAGGTGAAAAGGGAGGCTGTTAAGATAGTTCTTTGATAATAATATTCTCTAGATTTGTTTTATTAGGTTTTTTTCATCTGTTCCATGAACTGTTTTGGTAAATTGCATTTTGTTGTACATTATCCATTTCATCCAGGCTTTCAAGTGTATTTGCTTAAAGTGGAGTAAAAATAGTCTCTTACAAATCTATAACTTGTCTTCTATGGCTGCAACTTATGATTTTTCTTTGTGGCAAGTGCGTATTTCCTGATTTGATTAACTGTTTTTGATACCGGGCAAATAGGACTTCAAAACTTGGCCAAAGACAGTGCCCAAATTGCTTACCGGTCACCCACGTGCACAATTGCAAGACTACTCAGGCTTAGGAAACATTAACAATGGATTTTATTTAACAAGCAGGGAAAAACAAAGAATTACTGAAGTCAACATATTTCGTTTACCTTACTTAAAGCAATGTCCAGTCTTTTTAAGTCCCAGAAAAGTAACAAAGGTGGTGTCTTCCCACCACTGTTGAGGTGGAGCTCTTCTTCCAAACAATAGGCCACATTCCAAAATGGCGTCTTCCTGCTTCTGCAGACGCACAACAGCCAGATTGTAGGCTAGGTTCCAACTCACAAGGACGACATAGAACACAATTGGAGATGCTGCTGAAACTGCCACTGTGCCCCAGCACAGCACCAGGCCAGCAACACTGCAAACACCAACTATAGCGGCCAGAAGGCCCAACAGACTGCACTCACGCATTTTAGGAAGGCATCCCCTTCAGGCCTCTGCCTTCTTCCTTCAGCTGCAGTAAAGACAAAACTGGGAGCAGTTTCTGTCCCTCAGCTACTTGCAAAGCCTCCAAAGTCGCTGGCCCCAAAGTCACTGAAAATTTTAAAAATGCTCAATCCAAAATTTTATATCCTGGTGGCTCAAAAACTTCTGGTGTCTGATTTCCAAACTCTCAATCTGCGTGGCTACATTTTCTGCCACTGCTTCTTCTTTTCCTACATGATGGCGATTGCTTCCTCTATTCCTTCAACTTGGCAACTGAATTCCCCTTCTCCTTCAGTCCCTTTAATTTCTCATCAGAATCTCCACACCAAACTGCAAATTTAGCATTTTCCCTGGGGCTATTCATTCTCATCAGCAAACCCCTCCAGGGGCACCACCACAGTTACTGGACTTTGGACTCAGACCAGTTACATTTTTTTACTACCTTTTTTCTAAACCCCTGGGCTTAGTCTTTTGATATTAATTTTCTTGATTCATTAATTCCTTCTTTTATCTTATGCTTATTTTTTCTAATCTTTCAACTGAATGATTAATTTTATTTTATTGAATTTTCCTGTGAACGCCATTTTAGTTATATAAAATAAGCATTTGTATATAGTATTTTCCATGTCTTTATTTTCTAGATATTGTGCAGTTTTAGTTTTGACTTTCTCTTTTTTCCAATAGTCAATTAAGACTATTTTGAAAGCTCGGGTAGTTTTGACTTTTGAATTTTAGTTTAGTTTAGTTTTTTTTTTTTAACAACACTAGAGAATTCTGCCTCTTGCTCTCCAGCCTATTTGACCTTTTCCCCATGACTCCACCTCTTCACTTCCTAGCCGCTTTAATGATAAAGATCATGAAGAGGATTCCTCTCCAGGAAGCCTAACGACTAGGAAGCATCCTTGCAGACCAAGAATAAACAGAGATCCAGAACCCACAGTTCCTAAAGGAGGAAGAAGACTTAAGCAACCTCTCCCCTAGTCCGAGCGTTTTCCAAGAGGCGGAGGAGACAGGGACCACACCTCCACGGGTCTGAGGCCCGTTTAGCCAATCGCTGCTAGGAAAGCCATAGTATGCTCTTTGATTGGTTTTGGCGGCGACGCCCCCAACAGCACCAGGAAGGGCCTATTAATTTGCTTTGACCTGGACGGTGGCTGGCAAAGGACAATAGGCTCGCGGAGCGAAGGAAAGGAATTGCAAGGTGTGGGACGCAGCTGGTGCGCTCAGGGCTTGTAGGGCGGCGGGGCTTAAGGGACATGGCAGCAGCCTCGGCAGTGTCGGTGCTGCTGGTGGCGGCGGAGATGAACCGGTGGCAGCGTGTCCCGAATCTGCTGTTGACCCCCAGGTAATGGTGGGAGCTGGGTGGTGGATCAGTGTGCAAAAGCGGGGATGGAATTGTGTGGGAGTGAGGTGAGAGGTACTGAGTGGTGAGAGGAGAGGTCATTAAAAAAATGAGCCCCCAGTCGTTTTCGGAGGTTTCTGCTTCAGTTTCGACTTTGAGGGGGACACCACTGCATACACCCAGCTCTTCCCTTTCTTCCCTCTTGGCCGTAACCCACCCTTCAGCCCTCCTTTTGTCTCTCCTATCAGTTGTATGGGTAGGGGGCCGAGGGGGGCGGGGGACAGGAGGTGTGAGCTCGACCTGCCATCTCCAAGTTCCCCTTCACCTCCTCACCCTACTCCACCCCACCCCACCCTACCCCACCCTCCCTCCCTCCACCGGGTTAAGACTGAAGTTTGCACAGTTCCTAACCCCCAGGGCATTCCCTGTGTGGAAGCAGTTATAAGCCCAAAGGAGTCAACAACTTAAGTTGTTAAATAAGTGGTAAGAGGTGGAGCCAGGTCACGCTGAAATCTTGTTCAGTTTCCCTATCCCTCGTCTGGTGTCCAGTTCCTGAGAAAGACTCCTGGAATTCTTTTTCATTGTTGGAATGAATCACGTTAACAAAAATGGATTCACCTTTCAGAAGACAGAGAAGCTGTTTTGTCAAAAGATCTTGTATGCAAATTTGAAAGTTTGAACAAAGCTGTCACTCACTCGTGCTAACCTGACTAAAGAGCAGTTTAAATTTTGAGCTGTAAGGGTTGGTGACAGTGACTTTGAAGAAGGAAGAAGCAGCCATTTTATAGGTACACCAACCCAGGAATCTTATGAGAAACTTATATGATATGTGAAATAATGAGCTAAAAAATGCCTTATAAAGTTCAGGAAGGTGATCCGCCCCCCTCTTGAAAATAAGTAAGTAAGGTCAGCTGAATTGGAAAAATGTAAGTAAGCAACAGCCTTCTGAGGAAATCATTTTGTTGGATTCAAGCCACAAAGGTGTGGGTCTTCCCATCAGCCCTTCATGACAGGAACAACTTGAGTGTGTCATGGCGCTGAGTGTGTGGGGCCTCTATGGTTATGGATGGAGCTGAGTGTGTAGAGCATCTACAGTAATTCTACTTGCTGCATCTCTACCCCAGAGAAATGCTAGTCTTGTTTAGTTAAGTACTGGTGTATATAGTATATACATATTATACATACATAGTTACATAGTTATCTAATTTAATCTACATTGTGCTTGTTATTGCTTCTTTCTCAAAGGATCTAAAATGGTTAGTCCTTTACAACCATGGTTTTACCAGGTCTTCCAGATATGAATATAAAAGACTCAAGTGAAATTGCTTCTACAGTTTGTTAGTTCCTCAGCTTATTCTTAGCTGACATCTAATAGACATTGTGGTTTTTTTTTCCCCAAAAGTGAATCTGGCAGCTTTTGGTTATAGTTTCAGTGTTAATTTATTGCATCAGTAGATATGATAGAACTTAAACATTGTTTAGCTCTTTTCTCATAACTGCCTTAGGTGATCTCTTAAAATAGTTCACTATTCACGTGGCCCAGGAAACCCTACAAAATTATGCAAGGCAAGGGGTTCAAACTGCTGGGGGAAAGGACGTCCTGAACAAACTCCACAGATAGGTTTTATGGACCCCATCCCCACCTCAGACCAAAGAGATCCAAGACAGCAAGGACTACAAATCTCTTAATGTCATCATCACCAAAGGGAGGATTGCTGGGAACTGAGGGTGGAGTTAAGCAACCACTTTTGGTGTATAACCAGACATGTGGGCCTTGGGAGGCTCTTGGCTTTTTGCTGGGCTCAGTGTGCCATTGGGTTTCCAGGTCAGCAGAACTGATAGGACGCATTCACCAACTTATCTCTTTTTTTCCCCGAGTTGTTCCTTTTCTTCATTTAGCCTCCGTTTGTAAATAAATCCTTTATTAATTTTTGTGTGTGTGTGCCTGCAGTTCAGTCTTATTATAAGTCCCTTTTAAGCACATAGGTGAGGTCCCACAGTCAGGCAACCCATTTCATATCGGTGTTGCCTTGTAACAAAATTTTCACGTTCACTTCAGGAACACTTGTGAAACTGCCCATGCTATCAAGGGCACACGCATACAAAAAGCCACCAAGTATCTGAAAGATGTCAGCCCACAGAAGCAGTCTGTGCCGTTCCAATGTTACCATGGTGATGTTGGTCAGACCACACAGGTACTAAACAGAGTGGGTCAGTGGCCCAGAAAGAGTACTGACTTTTGATTGCACCTTCTTTAAAATGTCAAGTTCAGTAATGCTGAACGTAAGAGTTTAGATGTAGATTCTCTGGCTATTGAGCACATTCAGGTGAACAAATACCCCAAGATGCCGCACAGAATTTACAGAGTTCGTGGTCAGGTTAACCCATGCATACGCTCTCCCTGCCACATCTAGACTATCCTTCCTGCAGAAAGAGCAGATTGTTCCTAAAACAAAAGAGGAGGTTGCCCAGAGAAAAGAAATTGAAAAAGCAAAGTCTTATTCCCCAGGAATAATTTCAGAATAAAATAAATCAAGTCAAAGCAAAAACAAAAAAATTCTTAGTCCTTAATGAATTTCTATCTTTTTTTTAAAGATTTATTTATTTATGTCTTAAGACACTACTAGTGATTTAGTTTCTCTGCTTCTCTGTTAGTTATTAATACAGGAACTCAGACTAAACTTGCATGCTTTTAAAACTGAGAGGTATCTTTCAGATCATCTCTTGCAGCCTTCTCTCTTGTGTAGAGCGCTGATTCCTGAATTGTAAAATGAAAATTGGTTCTTGAGAAAGCAAAAAAATCTTAGATGTTGCCATGGTTGGTGGACTTCCTCTTGGACAAAATATTTTTTAGTAAGTTTTCTCATTAAGAGGTGATAATGATAAAAAGATTGAGAAATACTGACATATGGTGACTTTTTGGGCTTCCCAGCAGTTGGTGAGTAGGGGCTCTTCTTGGTCCCCAGAGCCAACATTCTTTCTGCTGCCCTTGTGTAGCTCTTTCCCTTTACTTCTCTGAGCTTCAGTGTTCAAACCTGATTATCAAGGACTGATTCAATCAGTGGTTTTCAAAGTTTAGTTTGACTAGCACATTTTTTTAAAAGATTCATTTATTTATGCATACAAGATGGGGTATAGGTCAGAGGTGTGGGGTGGTGAGAGGCACCAGAGACAGAGTGGGGAGCAGAACAGGCAGATTGACTGGAACACACTGCTGAGGGGAGCAGCGGGCGAGGCCGGAGAAGTTTGCTGCACCATGTGGGAATCTCCCTGGCTGGGTATCAACCTTGTGCTGCAGTGGCTCTGTATAGCTAACTTTTGTGTGTGTACTTGGTCGTGAAGTCAAATATAGTTTTTACTTTGGGTTCTAGTCAGAAAATTTGGGGGGAAAATTAAGTATATGATCTTGAAATGTCTTGATTTTTTATACATCTCTGACTCTGTGGTCATATGCCAACCTCAGGAATGAGCAGGTTAAGCCGGTTAAGTGATCTCTCCAAAAACAGATTGTACCTTAGGGGAACAGTCACAGTTAAAACTCTTGATTTCTGTTGTTTAACTAAGGTCATATCTGGACTTGGCTTCAAATTTTTTAAGTATAGTCTTTTGAAAGAATAATGGTGAATTTTACATATTCTGTTTAATTATAATTTCATTTGGATTCATTTTATAGGAGATGGACATGGAAGCAAAGAACCATGAAGTATGCAACAACCACAGGTACTAAGTTTTTGTTGCTATTTGGTTTTGCTTCCACTTGTGAACTAAGTAGTTAATGTTTACTCCCTTAATTTGTGCCTATTAGATTGAGTGCTCACATATTTTGGTTTGGGGTTTTCATGATAATTTTCTCAGTAAAATTGAGTTATGGTTTTCATCTCTTTTATGTCAAGTTGTTCTTGCTATTGAATCTAAAATGTATAGAGAGATGATTGAGGCATTTTGACTTATGTCATCATTTCTGCCTATCTGACCCCTGTTAGTGTTTTGACTCGGAAAAGCATAACAATGAATGATGTCAGTGCTTTAAAACAGTTCTTTTAAGTAGCAGAATCTTTTTTTCAAATGAAATTTTACGTGGAATTCCCAACTACAAAAACATATAAAAGTATCATTTCTAGTTGATTGTATGTAGCCTCTGTCCCCCAATACACATGCATGCACACTTCATCCTAGTGGCCCCTGTGTCTTGTGACAACCCTTCTGCGTGACAGAGCCCCATTGAAAAACATTGTTTTAAATTATATAAGCCCTTAATTTTTGAGAAAAAGAACCATTACAAATGTCAAAGAACACTTATTTGTGTGATGATGGAAATGCATTTTATTATATTAATACAATAGCATATTATGGCACCGATGCCAGGAATGGGTGCAGTGCTCACTTATATAGCAAGAGCTACACATCCCTGTGTGCAGGGTGAGAGAGGCAGTGGGAAAGAGTTCTGGAGTAAAGCCAGTCTGGGCTCAAATCCTAGATCCACTATGTCTTTTTTTTTTTTTTAATAAATATATATTTTTATTGTTATTTATGTCTTTTACATTTTGTATTCCCCTTGGGTAGCCCACCACCAATTCACCCGTGATCTATCTCCATGGTCCCTTGTGTTCTTTTCTATTCCATTTTGTGCTCTTTTCCTTCCCTCCCTCCGCCTCCCTCCCACTCCTTCCTCCCCACTGATTGTCTCTCTCCCACCCGGCCTCCCTATAGTCCTGTTATAAGTGAAACCATTCGATATTTTTCTCATTCTTTCTGGCTTATTTCACTGAGTATGATCCCCTCTAATTCCATCCATGTCACTGCAAATTGCATGTGTTTATCTTCTTTCCATGCTGAATAGTATTCCATTGTGTATATGTACCACATCTTCTTGATCCAATTATCTGTTTTTGGACATCTGGGTTGCTTCCATACCTTTGCTATTGTGAACAGTGCCGCAATGAACATACGGGTGCATGTATCCTTTCGGATTAGTGTTTTTATATCCTTCGGGTAAATTCCCAAAAGTGGGATTGCTGGGTCGTATGGAAGCCACTATGTCTTTTAACTGTGTACTTTCCAGAAAGTATTATCTCTTTCAGTCTTAGTTTCTTCTTAAAAAATGAGATGATAATAATAGTATCTAGTTTATAGGAGTACTGTGAGGATTTGACTCCTCAGATTGAGTCTTTAGCATAGGTCCAGGGGCACAGAAATAATTGATTAAAGAGTAGTTATTAGTAATTGGGATGGTTTTGTGGTTTTTTGGGTTTGTTTGTTTTTTTTTTTAGCTTTTATAATTTGATCTTTGGCATAACAGAGCATCTTTTCATTTTATTGTATGTTAAAAACTGAGTAGTTTAAGAGATTTTGTTAATCAGGATATCTTGAATTTCAGCATGAAGAAAGCTACACTATTTAATATGAGTTAAAATAGTTATTTTAGACTCTGTTATGCTGATGTTACCAAAACAAGTGTTTATCAGTTGTTAAATGTCATAGAATATTTATTTCTTATTCTTGTTCCTTGCCACCCGGTAACATTTGTGTTTCATATTCATGGTGTTTTAAACAGGACAAAACATCACCAAAGTCCTTATTGCAAACAGAGGCGAAATTGCCTGCAGAGTGATGCGAACAGCCAAGAAAATGGGTGTACAATCTGTGGCTGTTTATAGTGAGGCTGACAGGAATTCCATGCATGTAGACATGGTAAGTTGTTAAAACCTGGAGGTCAAATTTTGTGATTGTATTTGTTTATTATCAAGTCAATGTTTTAAGATCTTTCTGATGACATTTGTAGATGCTAATGTTGTCAGTTTTTAAGTAGATAAGTTCTGATATCTCACTAGTAATTCCTATGGGGACATTTTCCAAACATAACACCAGTTGAACTAAATAGTGTGCTTTGTTGTATAGTTGACTTATATCCAAGACTCTCATCAAGGGTTGGTGAAAACCTTTCATGGAATGTGCCTGATCCAGACTGCACTTCTAGTGACACATGTCCAAATGCCTGATACACCAAGAGAAGGGTGAGGGTTCTAGTCTTAGCAACTATTACTTACTGGCCAAGAGATCTTAGACAAGTTATTTAATGTTTCTGAGCTTTAGCCTAACTGTGAAGTCATAACTAAAAGGGCCCTATTCCCCTGAAGTTTGTGTTATCTATTAATACTAGCTATATATTTATATACCAGACAGAGTCCAAGCATGGATGCATTCAACAGTTGACCTTTTTTTTTTTTTTAAAGCTTTATTTATTTGTGCATACAAGATCTGAGGTGTAGGCCAGGTATGTGGAGGGATGGGTGAGAGGATTCACCAGAGACAGAGTGGGGAGCAGAACAGACAGATCTATTGAAATACACTGCTGAGGGGAGAGCAGGCAAGGCAGGAGAGGTCTGCTGTGCCATGTGGGAAGCTCCCTGGCCAGGGATTGAACTTGTGCTGCAGTTGCTGTGGATTGCTTCATAGTGCTAAGACTTAACCTGTTGCACCACCAGGGAGGCCCCAAATGTTGGCCTTCTTAAGGCCTGGAGCAATATTCTGAGCAACCAACATAAAATTCTTGGTGACCAGCTTCTCCTGGCTTTTCAGCACTGCCCGGCAAACCCATTGACTCTTACTTTTCTTTCTCATTCTCTTCTATGACTCAAACCTGTTTTACTCCATTCTAACCTCTAGCTGGCCTTCTGCCCACCTATCCTCAACAAATGATCTGATTTCACAGAAAAAGATATAACTGAGCTTCCTACCACAGAGTGTGCTTGCCGGTATTATATCTTACCCTCTTCCTTTCTAGGGCCAGTTGTATACCTGTGCTCTGACTCCTCTCACCTTTTAAAGAATCCTCTATATTTTCTTTTATCACTGTAGTTTTTCAGATCACCTACTCCTGTGGCTTTGCTGAGCCTCCTCCCCCACCCCCGCCATCTAGCCGAGTCTTTATTTGGGGAATGAGACATCCACTGCTCACTCAACATCTATCTATAACTGGATGTATCACAAGTACCAAACTAATATGGCTGACTTGAACTCATGACCTTTCATTTGTTCTAAACCTGCTTTTCTTGCAGATTTACCCAACCCAGTGGCAGCACCATGGCTTATAAAAATAATGCCAGAGATCTAGGAGTCTTTGAACGTATCTTCCTCTTTTTTCCCACTGTACAGCCTTCACCCCCCCTGCATCTGGACAAGAACCAAGTGCTATTCCATTTCCCAAACATTTTTCACTTCTTTCAGCTCTCTACCACTTGTACTTTAAGGTCAAAGTCAGTATCATTTCTTACCAGTCAAATGCTATCTCTTCATAAGAGCCCTTCCTACTTCCACTGTTGACCCCTTCCCACATTTCCCTACATTTCAGCCAAATGAAAGTTTAAAATAAAAATTGTTACTCCTCTGCTTTAATGCTTTCAATCTTTTTCTGATCCACCATACTAGCAATCATTGAGAAAGACAGAAGGTCTTCAATATTGGTTAATGTGGTTAGAAATTGTTGATGGAAATGTGTTAGTGATATCATTTGAAACCAATAGAATAATTTTTTTTTTTAAAGATTTATTTATTTATACATACAGGCCAGAGACATGGGGCGGTGAGAGGGTTCACCAGAGACAGAGCAGGGAGCAGAACAGGCAGATCAGAAATACACTGCTGAGGGTAGCAGCGGGGGAGGCAGGAGAGGTCCGCCACACCATGTGGGATTCTCCCCGGCTGGGTATCGAACTCGCTGCAGACAGCTCCACAGTGCAGCGCTCAACCGCTGGCTGTGCCACCAGGGAGGCCCCATTTGAAAGAATAATTAACCAGGAATTATAACTAAAATTTTATATCCTTTAACCTAACTGGGCAAAAATTCCTCTAGATCTCTCTCCAGAGACCTGTTTGTGCAAGTATACAAGTAGAAGCCAGTACTGAATTGCTGCCCACGTCTATTATATGCTGTTACAACCTAAGGGACTATAAAGAGCTTTGTAATTAAATGCACTCTGGTACCTATATTGTAGGTATTATGCAATTGTTATAAAAAATGGGCATATGTATTTATATAAATTTGTATCAATGAATAGAAATAGATGTGTGAAAATGCCCAGGTTGGTCATAGTGGTTATATCTGGAAAGGGCTTGGGTGAGGGACGGGGCGGTATCAAAGCACTTCTTGGCCTTTGTAGTATTATTCACATTCTCTAGATGAAGAATGGGTTTGTGCTTCGTGGAATTACAAATTAAAAAATATACTTGTGGGCCTCCCCGGTGGCGCAGCGGTTAAGCGCTGCGCTGTGGAGCTGTCGGCAGCGGCGACGCGAGTTCGACGCCCAGCCGGGGAGTATCCCACATGGCACGACAGACCTCTCCTGCCTTGCCCACTGCTCCCCTTGGCAGTGTATTTCTGATCTGCCTGTTCTGCTACCCGCTCTGTCTCTGGTGAACCCTCTCGCCACCCCACGCCTCTGGCCTGTACCCCAGCTTGTATGTATAAATAAAAAATAAATAAATAAATAAATAAAAAAATATATACTTGAAAAAACTTACGTGTTCCCTTGGGGAAAAAATCCAAAGCTTTAACCAATCCCACAAGGCCTCTGAAATCTGTGCCCCCATCTGTCCAACCAACAGCTGATCTCCGCCCCTTTGCTCACTGGACTCCAGTCACACAAAATGCCTTCATTTCTTCAGATGTACCAGATTTCTTCTCTCCTCAAGAACTTTTTATAAATGGTTTTCTCTGCTCCCATCTCCATTCCCATTTCCAGCTCCTCTCTCCCCCATTTGCCCAGCCAAGTTCTGATCTTTCTTCAGGTACTTCCCTTCTCTGTCTTTCCATAACCACCTTCATACCTGATCAGTCTTCCTCTTACTTGCAATATAGTCTCCATTTTCCTCCCTGGCCTATATCACAGTTGTCATTAGTATGTGAATCTATATTTGATGTCTGTATCTCCCGTTAGACAGGGACATTCATTTTGTTTATTGTGGTGCAGACAGTTCCAGCCTCAACACACAGCACATAGTAAGCATTCAGTAAGTCTTTGAAGTTTTCTGTCTTCTTCAAGGGGTGTTGTGGTTGTGTGAAAGTTGAAAAGGAATAGTATAAAATCATCCACAAATTAACAAAAGGAACAGTATCACCACACTCTAATTACATAAACTTCAGTAAATTTTATTTTTTGTTGTACACACCTATTATATTTCTTGTCTTGTCAAATTACAAATGTTTAACCTTAATTACATTTACGGTAATTGTTGCTAATAATGATAGCATGACTAATGCCTATTGTTTTCTCCTAAGGCACTTTAACTTCACTCAAGTGTATGATTTATACATATAAATCAAGTATTGTCACCCTCTTCATGTAAACTATTCTAAGACTGACTTCTTTTTGTAACATAGACATTCAGTTGGTACTTCCGCTTCTCAATTCTTGAATTGTTTTTGGAGAGCCAACGTTTTATTTATACTAATGAAATGACCCTGAAGCAGTTCTATAGAGGATACTAGCTGTGTGGGTTTTTAATGTTTCTTTAACAGGCAGATGAAGCGTATTCCATCGGCCCAGCTCCCTCACAGCAGAGCTACCTTTCTATGGAGAAAATCATTCAAGTGGCCAGAATCTCTGCTGCACAGGTAAGAGTCACAATGCAGAAGATCTGAGACACTCAGGAGGGGAAGAGGAGGGTGGCGAATAAGGGGGGCTGGGGGAGCACGATGGAGGGTGGTGCAGGACTGTGAGCACTTGGTGGTGGGAGAGCTGTGCTGATCTCACCTGAGGGAAGAAATATTGTGAACAAAGAGAACAAAAGAACTTTTTTTAAAAAGTCATGATGAGATTTATAACAAAAGGAAAAAGTGTGGTACAATTTAAGCAAAATTAACTTCTTAGTTACAGAAATCTTTCTCTAATTTTAGGTCTTCTTCCCAAGATTTTTACATATGATTATTGGGTGTGGATCTTTTTCTTCTTGACTTCCCAATCTCACTGTAAGGCCCCACTCCCTGGTTTTCTAATATTCTAGGCTTGAAATTTCGATGTTATTACCTAACTTTTTTATCCTTCAAAATAAAAGAGGAACCAACTTGTATGGCATTTTTCTTTACACTGTCTCTATAAGTAGTTTATTTTAGTCACACAGCCTGACAATTTGACCTCTTATCTGGATTTCTGACTCTAAATCTTTTACCCAGCCAGTCAATTCTCTATTCCACTATGTTCCTAAAACACTAGTTTTGTTGCTGTCCTCTGCCTTTTACCTCAAGTAAATTTTCTATGGTTACAAGATAGAGTTCAAACTCTGAAACCTAACCTTTAAAAAATTTCCAATACTTGTCAAAACTTACTTATTTTTTCATTCCTGGCTCTGTATTATAACTACAACGAACTTTTTGCCATCTCCTTATACCATGCATATTTCTTCTCGTAAGCATAGCTTGTTTTGTCCCACTTGCCTGAAATACTCTTTTCCTCCTTCTCTTAGCATTCATACATTTATTCTCTCAGCAAGCAGTCACTTGTCTCCTGCTTTGTGCCAGCTAAGCATGGAAACTGAGATGAATAGGACACAGTTCCTACCTGCAAGTAGGTGAGACAGATAATATACATCTAAATAAATATTTGATACAACTACGAGTGTCGTAAGTATTATAAGTGGTTGGAAGCAAGCAGGATGGGGGATAAAGCCTGGGTAGGGTGGTGAATGGCTGCCTCTCCCAGTTGAATGTGGAGCCAGCCATGTGACTAAAGAGGAAGGATCAGGCATAGGAACTGAAAACAAGCTTGGTGTTCTAGAAACAAAAGTGTTCAATGTGGAGGGAGTAAAGGCTGCGAGGGGCTGTCTCGTTCCATATCCGGTCAGTAAAACTAAAATTCCATTAGATATTTCAACAGAGTGATATTAATTTAGGAATTACTTCCACCAGCATTTGAGGACTAGGAGAGGAAAAATAGTGTTGAAATTACCTAGTGATAATAATTGTAGAAATTGGTGTCTACCTCTTGGACTGGGAAAGAGGCTGTAGGAGGGACTTTTTACAGCTGTTACTCAGATCTTTGTGGAGGGGCCCACCTGGCTGCAGGGGTATAATGAAGCTGATTCTGGGCATAACAAAAGCAGCTGAAGACTAAAACTGTGCTGCCCAGCCTGAAGTATAGGGAAAATTTCCTGCTTGCACTTTACCCACAGTGACTCCTGCTGGCGGAACCTAACAGGAAGCCAGCCCCAGGAAAGGTATTTTGAAGATCTCCATCACAAAGACCAGTATGGAAGGTTGGATTGGGAGCTAGGAAAACCAGTTCTCACAGGAAGAAAACTTGGGCTCAGGAAAGCTACTTGAATTCTTGGCAGCCATAATCAAAAAGGGAATTTGGTGGGTTACAATTTACAAAATCTCTCTAATAAAAGGATACTTGCACATTAGGGGAGCAAACCATACCCTAATTTTGACTTTGAAGAAGAAACTTGTTGATCATTCTAACAAAGGACATGAAGTACATGCATATAGTGACTTTTTGCAAGTTTTCCCAAAATGTAGAGTTCATTCTTGATGTGGCTATTTTGACATAGGCTTTTTTATAGATGCTAGAGTAAATTTACAAGTAAACTAATATTCTGGTGATTTGCCTGGCGACATGGCCATACTGAGAGAACTAGAAGAGAAAATAGTAAACATGTTCATTGGGCTGGTTCTTTTACATGTCAGTTGTCTTTGACCTTCTCTTGCTGGGAATAGCTAGTAGTAAACCCTGGCTGCAGATTAGAATGACCTGAGAAGCCTTGTAAAACTAATAAAATTAGTGCCTGGGGGGAAGGACCTAGAGTAACCTGGAAGGAAGCACAAAGGGATTTTCTGAAATGCGGTGATGTTTTGTTTCTTTACTGCTGTCCACACAGGTGTACTCAGTATGAAAACTGTGTTGTCTGTAACATCTGTACACTTATGTTATGTGCTTGTTGTGTGTATATTATTCCTTAGCAAAAAGTTAAAAAAAATACTTTTGCCCAGGCTTCAGCCCCTCAATTATCTGGATTAGCTCCCAAGAATGAATGTTGTATAAAAGTGCTCTGCTTTTAATGTGCCATCAGGAATGAATAACTATATTGCAGATATTTTGAAATCACTGACAAGTAATTTTAATGAGTATATCAAGTTATTAACTAAATCCTGGCAATCCATGTGGTTGACCAAAAGGGAAATGCATATGTCTCAAGTGTCAAAGGCATGGTAGGAAAGTCTTCGTAGTAATGATGCCGAGTTGTGCTGTTACTTTGATCACAGCTGCCGCTGCTGATGCTTTACACCCTGGTAACCACCACGAGTTCTTGTCTTATGAAGCCCTAAAAATGAATTCACAGACTTTTGAATAAGTAAGCAGAGGAAAGCAATTTTTGCTTAAGAAAGAAAAATTTATTTAGGAAAAAAACAAAAAGCAAAGGCTCTCAGGTAGAAGGTACCTGAGAGGGGCAGAGAAGCCATTAACGGAGTTTTGCTTTGGGAATATATACTTTCTTTCCCTCATTATTTTACAATTCCATTAGTCTCTCTATGATTGGTTAGTTCTCAGTGGTCTCACCTAATCTGCTACAGTACTGGGGAGCTTCCTGCATCACAGTCCTTATCTGTTGACATACTTTATTTTATCATCTTTGATCTGGGATCCTGTTTTCCTTGTTGCAGTAGTCCTGAGGAATTTAATTAGCTCCTTTTGGTATTGCCCTAATTTCTGTATCTTTCCCCTTCCTCTTGTTGTCCTTATCTCTTAACTTCTTTAACTCCCCGAGGTCCCTGCCTGCTCTGTCCCTGAAGCTGTCTAATTATTCTAACTTGCTCTATGACTCAGTAAGACTTTAAGGATATGACTTGTTCATTCACCAAAGAAAGGACACATTTCATTTCTGTTTGAAGGCAAGTGCATGAATAATCACAGAGCAGAACAGATATAAACTAAGGATGGAAAAAAGTTTTGGGCAAAGAAGGGTAGGAGATACCAGTTTTCTATCTTTAAAGACATATTAATACTACAGCATGAACAATCTAAATAGGCATGCCATCCTGTGACCCAACAAAGTGAATTGGTAGCTAAATACCAATATATGCTTGATGATTAGGAAATTAGCCCATTAGTGATAGTGGAATTGTTTTGTTTTTTTAACTCATTCATATGCTCAAGAATACTCTGATTTGCATATATCAAATTGTTCTTAAAAGGAGAAATTAAACTTCTTTAGGCCATTCCCTGAATGTGTGATTGAATTTTATTTTTATTAGAAGATAGCTGCTTTTTCTTTTTAGTCATGAACTGAGAGCATTTAGTTTATCAGTTTTATTGAATGAAATAAATATAACTATACATTATATCTGTATGAA
This sequence comes from Scalopus aquaticus, assembly GCA_004024925.1. NCBI lineage: Eukaryota > Metazoa > Chordata > Mammalia > Eulipotyphla > Talpidae > Scalopus > Scalopus aquaticus. The sequence continues at coordinate 4,097 of PVIJ01008460.1, read as the reverse complement.
TATATAATGTATATCATATTTATATGAGTATATATTTATATAAATATTTAAATATAAATATATGTGAATAAATATAAATATTAAGTAGGGAGGTTTGCAACACACACTTTGAAAATGAAATTAAGGAAACAGTTATATTCAAGTAACATCAACGAAAATCTAATACTTAATAGTAAAGTTGGCAAAAGCAGATCAAAACCCATGTATTGAAAACCAAAACAATAAGGGAATAACCAAGGAAGTCATAAATTGATACATCTGTATTGTTAGGGGAACCAATATTGTTAAGATGTCAGTTATTTCCAAATTAATCTATAGATTTAACAATGTGGTCTTTATCTAAATACCAATAGATTTTTTTTTAGCTATTGACAACTTGATCCTAAAAAAATTTTTTTTAATATTTTTTTTTAAAGATTTTATTTATTTATGCATACAAACTGGAGTACAGGTCAGAGGCATAGGGCGGTGAGAGGGTTCACCAGAGACAGAGACAGAACAGGCAGATCTACAGAAATACACTGCTGAGGGGAGCAGTGGGCGAGGCAGGAGAGGTCGGCAGCACCATGTGGGAATTTCACTTTGCCACTGCTGACAGCTCCACAGCGCAGAGCTTAACTGCTGCGCCACCAGGGAGGCCCTTGATCCTAAAATTGCTGAAAAGATTCAGTGTACAATGCTCAACCAACCTGATTTAAAGGGCTCTGGAAAGATTTAAATTAAAAAATTCTATTCTGTGGTTTAATAAAATAAATTAAAAATAAATAAAAATTGAAACACTAAGCTTCAGATGTCTAAAAAGTTTTCCTTTTTATACTTTCTTGATTATAATTATATACACACTGAACTGCCATTTTAGCAGTATAGAAATCCCCTCAGTGCTGTTGAAGTGGGAGCAAGACTTGATTCTTCCCTCCTTAAAATATCTAAACCTAATCTGCTTTTTGCTTTTCTCCCCCTTTTTCAGGTTATTTTTTTCTTCATTTTATTATGAATAGTGCTATAATGAAATCCATGTACATGAATATTTATGTTTCTCTCTAACTTTTTTTAGGCCAAATTCCTTGAAATGGCATGGCTAGCTAAAGAGAATTTAAGCATTGACTGTATTTTTGAATATATTATTAAATTGTCTTCCAAAAAAATTCTACAAATTAATAAACTCACCAAAATATTCTATTTACTCTTCAAAACTGCCTGTTGCCTTCTGTTTTTGCTCTCAGTATATTTGCGCTTAGAAATCTTGCTGTCCTTCAGTTGCTTATTTTCCTCCTCTGTGGGCTAGCAAGTCAGACAGATGAATTTGTTAAAATTCTGAACAAGTTGCTAGTGATTAAGCTAAAGTCCAAGGAGATCTGCTTTCACGAAAGTATTTGTAGACTTCAATATCCAACTTTTTGTTTGCTTATTAACTTTTTCTGGATAGGTGACTGGCAGGTAGTGGACTGAAGATAAATGAAGTATTATTGTACAGGGGTGCTCTTTGCTACTTTGGGGTATCATGTTTTCAATTCTAGGCCAATTTTTTACAGAGACATAGTAAACAAAATCCCCCTTACCAACCTAAAGCCCTTTACTCCTTCTTGCAAACATTCCTTGACAATCTACCTTAATGGCAATATTTTAAAAATTATAAAACATATTCTTCTATAGTGTCCAAAGCAGCCATTTCTCTTCTAGAGATATATCTAAATGAATTACAAGCGGGGATTCACAAAGATGGGTTGGATATCAATGTTCATAGCAGCATTATTCATAAGAGCCGAAAGGTAGAAATCGTCCACATGACCATCAACAGATAAATGGATAAATAAAATATGGAATGCACATGTAGTGGAATATTATTCAACCTTAAAAAGGATGAAATCCTGACCCCTGCTACTACATGAATAAAACATGCTGAATGAAATAAGCTGATATAAAATGACAAGTATTATATAACTTCACTTACATCAAGTACCTGGAATAGGCAAATTCACAGAGGCAGAAAGTTAAATAGATATTACCAGGAAATGAGGAATTATTATTTGATTCTGTTTGTGATGATGAAAACATTCTGGAAATGAGTGGTAGTGATGGTTGTACGACACTGCCACAAATTGTACACTTAAAAGTGAATAAAATGATACATTCTATGTTATATTACCATAGTAAAAGAAGTACACATTCTTCGGGTTCAGGTAAGTCTTCAGAACTTTAATATAAATGTTTTGTTTTTTAGTTTTTTTTTCAGAACTTTAATATAAATGTTTTATTTTTTTTAAAGATTTATTTATTTGTGCATACAAGCTGGGGTGTAGGCCAGAGGTGTGTGGTGGTGAGAGAATTCACCAGAGACAGAACGGGGAGCAGAACAGGCAGATTGACTGAAGTACACTGCTGAGGGGAGCAGCGGGCGAGGCAGGAGAGGTCTGCTGCGGCCATGTGGGAATCTCCCTAGCGGGTATTGAACTTGTGCTGCAGTGGCTCTGGATAGCTTTATAGTGCTGCGCTTAACCCATTGCACCACCAGGGATGCCCAATATAAATGTTTTAAACATCTCTTTGGAAACAGATTTTGATAGAAATAGACTGCTTATCACCAGCTTAGGGTCTCAGAGGCCTCTGCAGAGGAAAACATTGCCTGTATTATAATTATAATTATAGTAAATTTATCCTTTCATTTCTCACTCCTAGGCTATCCATCCAGGGTATGGTTTTCTTTCAGAAAACATGGAATTTGCTGAACTATGTAAGCAGGAAGGAATTATCTTTATAGGTCCTCCTTCATCTGCAATTAGAGACATGGGGATAAAGAGGTGCGTTTACATCTTTTTAAATACAACCATATAAAGATCAATTAAAGTGATTTATTTTACCTATAATAGACAGAGTAATTATACTATCTTGTTATTTATCTGCCACTTCATTGGTTAACAAAAAATATTCAACTAATTACTATTTCTAATCAGTGTATTAATTAACTTTTGGGGATTAATTAGCTGTTTTTAATCACCATATTAATTGGCAATGTGGGGTGAACTACCACACGGAAAACTGGATTGAGGAATACTAACTAGTAGATATTTTTGTGTTTGTATTTGTTGTCTTAGACTATAGTTCTCTATGTATGAGATGATATATTCTAAAGGTTCTATTGTATTTTACAAAAAAATATAACGGACTGTGTGCTGCTCTTCTATGAAATAATTCATAGAATTGGGACATCTTCTGTTTTTGTTTGTTTGTGTATTTTATTTTAAAGCACCTCCAAATCCATAATGGCTGCAGCTGGAGTACCTGTTGTGGAAGGTTATCATGGTGAGGACCAATCGGACCAGTGTCTGAAAGAGCATGCTGGGAGGATTGGTTACCCGGTCATGATTAAAGCTGTCCGTGGTGGGGGAGGAAAAGTAAGCTTGGTGTGCGCATGCTTTCTATATAAAACTGATCTTATTCAATTTCTTTTTGTAAGATAATTCTCTTTTCATCTTAGGGTATGAGGATTGTTAGATCTGAAAATGAATTTCAAGAACAGTTAGAATCAGCTCGCAGAGAAGCTAAGAAGTCTTTCAATGATGATGCGATGCTGATTGAGAAGTTTGTGGACACACCCAGGTGTTTTTTTTTTTTCTGATTCAGATTTTTAAAATTAAATTATGAAAGAAATGCATGTACCTTATATAGAATATGAAGTCCTAGTAGTATAGAAACAAATTGAATTTCCCATTCCCACCCCTGATTATAGTATGGTACACATTCTTCCCGGCATTTTCTCTCAGAATCTGGAGTCCCTGCTCTAATGTCTCCTTTCCTGGAGTAACTGAAAGATAAGGGATAGGGGCCTCCCTGGTGGCGCAGCGGTTAAGCACTGCCCTGTGGTGCTGTCAGCAGCGGCAATGCGAGTTCGACGCCGGCTGGGGAGAATCCCACATGGTGCGGCAGACCTCTCCTGCCTCACCCGCTGCTCCCCTCAGCAGTGTATTACTGCTCTGCCTGTTCTGCTCCTCGCTCCTTCTCTGGTGAACCCTCTCGCCGCCCCACACCTCTGGTCTGTACCCCAGCTTGTATGTATAAATAAATAAACCTAAAATAAAATACTTTGTGGTTTTACATCC
>PVIJ01008459.1:24315-74207 GCA_004024925.1 Scalopus aquaticus | reverse complement strand
TGTATCCTTTGGGTAAATTCCCAAAAGTGGTATTGCTGGGTCGTATGGGAGCTCCATGTTTAGCAATTTGAGGAATCGCCATACAGCTTTCCATAGTGGTTGGACCAGTTCACATTCCCACCAGCAGTGTAGAAGAGTTCCTTTTTCTCCACATCCTTTCCAGCATTTGTTGTTGCCTGTATTTTTAATGTGTGCCATCTTCTCAGGTGTGAGGTGGTATCTCATAGTGGTTTTGATTTGCATTTCCTTGATTATAAGTGATGTTGAGCATTTCTTCATGTATCTGTTGGCCATTTGCTTTTCTTCTTTGGAGAAGTGCCTTTTGAGCTCTTCTGCCCATTTTTTGACTGGGTTATTGGCTTTGTTTTTGTTGAGTTGTGTGAGTTCTTATTGGTCTTGTTTTAAAGACACTTTTTTAAATAGCAAACTCATAACCAAACACTCCTTGGTCAGCTTGTACCTTATACTTGTACCTTATTTTAGCATCTAACAGCTAGTGGCAAATTGACATTAATAACAACCTGAGATGGGGTGGGGCTCCCTGGTGGCCTAAGGGTTAATTCTCAGCACTATCACCTCTAAGGCCTGAGTTGGATCCCCAGCCAGGGAACGAACCCACACATGGAGCAATAGACCTCTTCTGTCTCGACCACTGCTCCCCTCACCAGTGTATTTCAGTAAACCCATCCATTCTGCTCCCCACTCTGTCTCCAGTGAATCCTCTCACCCCCCCCAATCTCTGGCCTACACCCCAGTTCTTCTCCACAAAAATAATAAAAAAATAAATACATAGATAAATAAATAAGTAGATAAATCTGGTAGGACAATCAAAAGTACCAATGCAGTTATAAAAGGAAACCCTTGTGCTAGTGTTGCGAGTGGGGTGATTTTATGTTTGTATATAATTTGTAGTACTTTCCAAATTGTCTAATTTTATATTGAGGAAAAAAGTCACATAATATAAATTGTAAAGTACTGTTGTGTTTCATTATTCATTAGGCTAACATTATTTGATAGAGATGGGAGTTTTTAGAAGCAATTAAGAGACGAATAAGAATGTATGATTATAAAATAGTGGCATGCCAATCTTAGGAATTACTTTGCTTGTGCAAAGTGAAGAAGTTAAATAATAAAGAGATGTGTGAGGAAGTTCTCAATTCTTGGAGTTGGTGGGTTTACTCTAAAATTATCTTATTATCATTTCATAAAGAGGGGTTTCCAAATTAGAAAATCACAGAAAGCTTACCTCCATATTTTGTTAGTTATGGCATTGTAAATGTATCAAAAATAGTTTGTGGTTCCCTTTCTTCATGCAAAGAAAAATACAGCATGACCTGAGGGTAAAAAGCATTTACCAGCACATCCGTGTTTTCACAGAAAAGTTGAGGTTTTAGCCACTGAATCACTAGCATCCATTCACTTTGAAAGGAAATTACAGTTGGCTTAATTTAGATACTCCAAACATGGATTTGTTCATCCTTGGCTCAAAAGGAAAAAAGCATGCAAAGTACATACAGTGGTAAAAAACTAAAAATGTGTCCACATGTTCTATTAGAAATGTATTGTGTTCTCACAAAAATATTCAAATGCTAGCAACTTTCCAACACTCTGTGTAGAAAGTACAGAGGATTGACCAAATGCTCCTTCCTTAGATAACAAAATAAACATTTCCAAGAATTCTGCAAATAATAATTTCATTTCAAGTAGCTCATCTATTCTAAAATTATATTTAAAGGTAGTGCATGCAGATACAAAAGTTAAGTAATTTTTACAAATTCATGTTTAATTCAAATGAAGTCTTAAAAGTCACATGCCTGTACCTAATTTTTTTTTAAAGATTTATTTATTTATACATACAAGCTGGGGTACAAGCCAGAGGTGTGGGGTGGCAAGAGGGTTCACCAGAGACAGAGTGGGGAACACAACAGTCAGATCAGAAGTGCACTACTGAGGGGAGCAGTGGGCAAGGCAGGAGAGGTCTGCTGTGCCATGTGGAATTCTCCCCTGCCGGGCTTCGAACTCGCATCGCAGCTGCTGACAGCTCCACAGAGCAGCGCTTAACCGCTGCGCCACCAGGGAGGCCCCCCTGTAGCTAATATTTTATCTGAAAATATTTTGTGAATTATTTCAAGCAGGATTATGTGAATATGTGCATATTTCTTTAATTTTTTATATCAAAAGACTACATATTCTGGCAATTATGAGGCATGCATTCTAATTATTATCTCAGAGTTATTCTTTCTGAGTAAATCAGAGCTCTAATTATAGGCAGAAAAAATACATTCAATATTGTGGAATATTTATGCAAAATACTACCCTTAGCACTTATCAGCTAAACTATAATGACTTGTAGAGTTTATACAGCAATTTCCAAAAGAATGTTATCCACTTTGACTTTTCCTTTCTTCTTCAATATGTATAATGACTGATGAGAATACAATTTCATTTTCAAAAATTATAAATCTCTATTGGCCATTAGTGAAATTCTATGATCTGCATTCTTTAGCAAAAAATGATACCTCTTATTCCATAAGCAATGACTTTTCTCCAAAAAAAAAAAAAAATCTCTGATTCTTCTGGACAAGGCACACATTTACTTAATCGCAAACTTTATTGTATTCCTGAGAGGCAAAACATTTGATGCTTTCTCCCCAGAGAGGATTCACACAACAAATTTCTTCTTTGTGATGCATTTTTAAGACACAAAAAGCCAAGAGGTAATACTTGTGTATAAATTATTTCTAATTTCTCCCTCTAAAAAGTGAAAAACAAAAATGATTGTATAGCTTTTCACACAGGCCCTATTATCAAAATAAGAAATGATACCTTGATTGTGTAAAAACTTTTGGAGTACTGAACACAATTTATTACTGGATAGATTTTTTGTGTTAACACAGAAAACTTAAATGTGTAATTTCTGAATGCTAGAATATTTTTAGATTATAACAAAGTAGCACTTCATTCTCTATATAGTTACATGTTTGTTTATATGCATATATGTGTATATGAATATAACCACACAGCATTTGTAAGCTCATTTATTATAAGTGAATATGAATTCAGTACAGGAGTGATTTTATTATTGCCTATGAGAAACAATGTATAAGCTTGTTACTTAATCCACCCATATCAGAATCAGTTGAAGAGTATGTAAAAAACATAAATTAATGGCCACATTCTAGATTAAGGGAATCAAAATCTCTGAAAATATAGTCAGATATTCTTCTTTTTTTTTCTGTGTGACTTTCTATATCAACTTGAAGAACACTGCTAGTGGATTTGTCGTTGATTCAGGACCTAAGAAAAATATAGTTTTTTTTTTTTTATGTTCTACAGAAATATAAGCTTTTGGTACCACTTTTTCTTCCCCTTCCTTTTTCTTTACCTGAGATTGAATTTATAACTTTAAAATCTCTTTATACCTTATCAAACACGTGGCTTTAAAAAATTGTTGGCCACGGTCTCCCTGGTGACTATCGGCACCCGGGGAGATTCCCACATGGTACAGCAGACCTCTCCTGCCTCGTCTGCTGCTCCCCTCAGCAGTGTACTTCAGTCAGTCTGCCTGTTCTGCTCCCCACTCTGTCTCTGGTGAACCCTCTCTCCACCCCACGCCTCTATCCTGTACCCCAGCTTGTATGCATAAGTAAATATATCTTAAAAAAAATTGTTGGCCAATTAAGTCTTAGCAAATGCTGGTAAAAGCAAATTAAAAATGTCCATATCTTTCCATTTGAAGAAATGTGCTTCATGTAAACATTAAAAAAAAAAAGCAGATCAGATTATATCTAATCAAATAAAAAGCTATGTAACTGCAAGGGGCTAAGTTATAATTGCTCTGGGAGCAGTGATGTTGAGTTGTCTGGCTTTTGAGGATTTATGTGTGAAGTCATACTGCTGAGTTAACAATTTTGCTTTGAGATGAATATATAAACACCTGTAAGATGAGGATTTCGGACTTCCTGAGAATCATATTAGAAATGTAGTGAGGTTTAGTGTGCAGTTACAAAATTAAGTCTCAAACCACTTTATAGTTAGAAACTGCTAGAAGATTGTCAATTTGTACTATGGGCTGTGGGCCAAATTTCTGTAAGAGATTCAAAAAGTCTGTATCACCCATCCTGTTAAAAGGTAACATTGCTGACAAGGGCTATTTTCCAAAGCCAATTTGTCAACATCAGAGACAGTGGATTGCTTTCACTGATTAGCCGGGTGTGGGGTGGACCGTTTTCTGGTTCTATGCTTCTATAAATATCCTAAGGACATAGAGAAGACATTATAATGGTTACCTCTGTGTGTGTGTTACTTCATACACAGATGCACCAAAATATTTAATGTCAGCAGTCAAGTAATTGTGTAATAACTTCCAAGGGACTCAGAATTTATCTGTCAAGTACCTGGAAACCTTTACAGCTGAATAGATTTCTTCGTATTTATGTGCAAGAACTTGCAAAAGGTACTCTGACTTGAGACTTTGTCCACTGCTAGAAACTCATTATTCCTCAATCTACCTGTTGATCCCTAAGTGTCCTTCATTTTCTCTCATTCTGAATCAATCAGATGCAACACTATTATGTACATATTACAAATAAATAATAACATAAAAACCACCCAAACAAGCCATAAACTTCTCAATTAAATCCTGTATGCTTGAGGAATAGCTACTTACTTAACACAACTTGGAACTCAAAATCTATAAAATAATGTTGCTGTCTTCAAGTAGCATTACAATACATTTGGAGAGTAACTCTGACAAGGAATTCCCATAGAATATAAAGAATTACATAGCTCAGTGGTAAGACAGTGGCTATTTCTCCCAAAATAATTTGATTATACTTATTTCTAAGAAAGTAAAGTGATTCATGAATTTCATACAAATGGTTAAAGGTGGGAGAGTGAGATTTTTAAGAAAGCAACTGCCAGCCAGACTAATTGAATTCAAATACCTAGTACTAGCTGAAGATCTTAATTTTTCTGTGCCTTATTTATACCTCCCTATATGGGTCTAATAATAATATACACTTCTTTGGGTTGCTATAGAACAAAGTGAGGTGTATCTGTAGACATAAAGACATAGGGTTATAAATATGTCACCACTCAGAAAACAAAGGATTGTCTAGAACGTAAGTAGTTAGGAATATATTTATATCCTTTAACATACAAATAAACATATGAAGATTTTATGAGCAAGTATGAAATCAAAATCAGTTAATGTTTATTTGTGATAATTGTGATGAGAAATTTTGGCTCCCTCAAAGGTCTTTCTATTCAATATCAAGTCAAATTTGTTAGAACTTGTCATGAAATTTACCTATTAAAGGTTTCAAGAAACTTTAAGGTTCTTTAAGGAACCTTTGAGGTTTCAAGAACTCTAGTAGACTCTAACCCTATTAAGTCAGATAATAAAGATTAACCACACTTTAAAAAAAAATGTGTAACTGGCTAGAAGAGGCTAAATTAGCACTTCAATATTGTATCATTTTTCCAAGGTCTTCAGGAATTGTTAGTCCTTCTATTGCTAATCATATATTATGCATTGGTTTGTCTTATAAAATCCTTTTATATGTAAGTGTTTTGGGGGGACAATAATTTTTCATCTTTACCCTCTCAATCATTTAGAAAGGATTGGCATTCTAAGTTTCAAACCTTAATTTTATTTCAGTAGAAGTATTTAATTATCAAGAAGTACTAACTTGAATGTGATTTCAAGCTGCATCTGCATCAGGTCATTCTCTCTTGAAATTTTTACATTATAGAACCCAACAGCGGAGAGAAAGCAAAGTGGATTTATTACCTCGTGTATTTAGAAAACACAGTAGCCAGGGTGGCTTCAGGTGGAGTTTTTTTTTAGGGTCTTCAGACATGTTGTCAGGACTCTGCTTCTCTCCTTACTAAACCCTGCTCATTTCCAGGTAGTTCTTCTATTTCCTTAGAGTTCCTCCCCTCATATTCTAGGAAGACCAACCACACTTCCTAGGGCTCTAGCCATTGGGACTCAACAAATAGAAAATATGACATAGCTAACATTAAAATAAATTTCAGATTCTAAATCCAAGTAATCAAAACAGAAGCTCTGATTTCAGGCTTCATTCACCAGCCTACAGGTAAGCCAGTCAGTACAACAAAGAAAGTCAATCCCGATGGCTTAGCAATGCATTAAGTGATGTATCTACAACACAGACAACAGTGCCCAGACCAAATAATGTGAATGGGCATGGAGGTGGGGTGGATGTGGTAGATATGAACACTGATGCTATCCAAAGAAGAAATTAATCTCTGAAAAAAAAACTGGACTTCTTTCATTGGCAGGCAAACATCCATTTCTCCTGCAATATCAAGTGAAGATAATACAGGCATAAGGCCTTCTGTTATTTTGCAGCTGCTTTGTGACTTTATGCAATTTAGTAAATAAGAATGATTACCTATTGTTGCCATTGACATAGATGTTGAGAAAAATCCCCAGACCAATAAAATCAAGGAAGGCGAGGTAGTTACTAGGTACCATGGCATTTAAGTAAGTGAGTTGCTAATTGTGTTGAAGAACTAGTTCCTATCCCACATTCTACTACGGAATAATACTTGTGTAAAATGGAACAAAATTACTTATTAAAAGAAATAAAATCTCACACTAGGAGCCAAAGAAATATTAAATTGCTATTAATATTAAATGTTAAATTAGTTAACATTAAAACACGATTAAACTTTTTAATACTTCTCCTTAATTCTGTATTTACAAAGCATACACAGTGTGACCTCTGGATGCAGACCACACTTTGCAAAGCACAGCTTTATAAATATGCATTTAATATACAATACTTATTAGCAGTGCTAAGCATTATTATTATGGTGGCAAGGGGGCAAAAAGTGTGAGGGGATACTCAAATAATAGAAATTTAGATTCCTGCCAAAGGTAATCTTTAAGATATTTCTTTAAAAGGATCTTTTCAAAATCTATTTGGGAAAAGAAAACAAACAAAAAAATGCATATGCATTCTTTATGAAGTTATCATCATGAGTCAACAACTTTTCTTTAAAAAGGACCAGATAGTAAATATTTAGGCCACAGTCTTTGCCATAATCATTCCACCTCCTAACCCTCTAGGTCTTCAGCTGTAGGAGTCAGAAAACCGAACACAAACTAGTTGACCCTAACGAGGAAAGTATTGACTCTGGTAATTAAAAATTCAGAGACTAGTTTCAGATGAAGCTTGTTCCAGAGACTCGAACTGTTATCAGTCGAGTTTTCATCTGTATGTAAGCTCCATCTTCTATTACGTTTCAGTCTCAGGCAGGGAGTGCAGTTAGGTTCCAGGCTAACATCATCCCAACAGTCCCAGTCCGATGAAAGTGTGTGAACACCTCTCCGCATATAGAAGTCTCATTACATTTTGTTGGCTCTGCCTATGCACATGTCTGTTCCTGAGTGAGTCATGGTGCTCAGGGAAGGTGTGTGCTATCATTAAACAGATCTTTCTCTTCCTCACAATTGGACCAGAGGATGATATCAACTACAAACAAGAACACTGATTTAAGAGTCATGCAGGAATTATTTCTCTAGAAAACAAATTAAGGCCCCTCTGTTAAAATAAGGATAAATATGGAAAACCAAAAAACAATAATGTCCATAAAAGAAAACAAAGATCAGAGAGTTGGTGACATGACAATATTGGATTAGGGTCCCTGTGTCATCACTTTTCAGCTCAGCGAGTCCTCCCTTAACTTCATCAGTAGACTATTAGAAAATGTGACTTTTTAAAAAAATTTTATTATTATTTTTTTAATTTAAATATATATTTTTATTGTTATTTCTATCTTTTACATTTTGTATTCCCCTTGGGTAACCCACCACCAATTCACCCGTGATCCATCTCCGTGGTCCCTTGTGTCCTTTTCTACTCCATTTTGTGCCTTTATCCTCCCCCTCCCCCCACCCCCCACCCCCAAGTATCTCTTTCCTATTTAGTTTCCCTGTAGTCCTGTTATAAGTAAAACCATTTGATATTTTTCTCTTTCTGGCTTGTTTCGCTGAGTATGATCCCCTCTAATTCCATCCATGTCGCTGCAAATTGCATGTGTTTATCTTCTTTGAATGCTGAATAGTATTCCACTGTGTATATGTACCACATCTTCTTGATCCAATCATCTATTTTTGGACATCTGCAAAACTGCAGCAAAATCTTTAAAGACACATTCCCCAAAGCGAAGGAAGTGAAGGACAAGATAAACAGGTGGGATTACATCAAAATAAAAAGCTTTTGTACAGCAAAAGAGACATTAACCAAAATAAACAGACACCCTACCAACTGGGAAAAGATCTTTGCACACAATACACCTGATAAAGGACTGATAACAAAAATTTACAAGGAACTCACACAACTCAACAAAAACAAAGCCAATAACCCAGTCAAAAAATGGACAGAAGAGCTAAAAAGGCACGTCTCCAAAGAAGAAAAGCAAATGGCCAACAGATACATGAAAAAATGTTCAACATCACTTATAATCAAGGAAATGCAAATCAAAACCACAATGAGATACCACCTCACACTTGTGAGGATGGCACACATTAAAAATATAGGCAATAACAAATGCTGGAAAGGATGTGGAGAAAAAGGAACTCTTCTGCACTGCTGGTGGGAATGTGAACTGGTCCAACCACTATGGAAAGCTGTATGGAGATTCCTCAAACTGCTCAACATGGAGCTTCCATACGACCCAGCAATACCACTTTTGGGAATCTACCCAAAGGACACAAAAACACTAATCCAAAAGGATACATGCACCCCTATGTTCATTATGGCACTGTTCACAATAGCAAAGGTATGGAAGCGCCCAGAAATTGTGACTTTAAGCAAGAGGATGTATGTTGAAAGCAGGTCTTCAAATGTTTCATCCAACATTGGCCAGATTGTTTCCTCCTTCAACTTTATAATGAAACAACATTGAGAAAATAATGTAATTTAAGGACCTGCTGTATATAATTTCTGCTTTAAAGGAACTGACAGTCAGGGACAGAGATGTCCAACTTTGCTTATCTGCAGAAGGTTGTGATTGGAACTGAAAAGAAGAGGTTTGAATGGACCATAGCAGTGAAGAAAAATATTTTCTCTGTATAAAGCATGGGCAATAGAACAATATATGCTGTTCTGTTGACTGTGCTTAATCTGGTAAAGAGAATTACACATTTTGTCATCATTTCCATATTTAATTGTTAGTTCTACCAAGTAAGAGTTATATAAACCTATATAAATTGCTTCTGTATTTAGAGTTTCAGTTGCTTTACAATAAAATGGAGACACTTAATTCTTAGGGTTAGGCGAGGAATAAGCACACAAGCACCCCAAATGCAGTGGCTGTTCTGTCTGTGTCACATGGGTTTGTCTGATATCCTGGTTGCACCTCACAGCACACAAGAGAAATGGCCTTGGGAGGGAAGACCAGGCTAAGACAGGAATGGATAATGAATGGGAAATAAATTTTGACCCTATTCTATGTAGAGAGAAAAGATTTTTGGTCTAGAAAGTGGCTTAGTAGAGTTGATATTTTAGGGAGTCTTTTTGGCAATGAGAAATCCATGTAGAACTGAACAAAAAAGACCCTGGACAAAGATAATTCTATTCAGGGAACTTCATGATCAATGTTTTTATATGTCTATGATGAAAATAGAGATTTCTTTTAAAAGACTGTGCCATAGATTGTATTTGACATTTCTTAGTATTGTAGGAAATATAAAGAGATTAATGGTGGATTCTTACATAGTGAAAATGGCAGAGAAAGACCTTTCCTGGCAATGAGTGAGGAATTGAAATGACCTTCACCTTCTATTAGCCACATCTGAAATCTCTAAAGTGGCATTAGTGAAACAGGAAGATTAAGAATAGGAAGTGACCACCAAAAGAAAAGTTTATTAGGAATTTCCTGTAAATGGCACCTTGTTTGTTTTCTCTCATATGTAGGAGGAATTGGAAAATGCCAGGTTTCATATCAGGGAATATTTAGAAATTTTAAGATAAAGGAAGCATGCATAACAGAAAATCATCTCCTATTACAAGAGCAATGTCCCTCAATTCTGTACTGGTGAAAGCCCCAAAGGAGTACATTTCATTCCTTTAACCTGGTATATACTCAGTGTTGACTGTATTTCTAATATTTACTCACATGTGCTTTAATCATCAGAGGGCGGCATTTACCACTTTGATAACTTCTCCTCACTACTTGGTCTATTCTCTGCCTCTATTTCTTCTGTTTATTCTTTTTTTTGGGGGGGGGAGTAATTAGAAACCGTACATTTTTGTTGTGGCAAGCCTAATCACATCAACAAATATTCAACATATTTATTTTGGCATGATTGGATTTTAACCAAATTCTAATTTTCATTGAGTGTATCTGCAGTTTTGGTTCTGACCAACTGAAATATATGCATTGCGGCTTCATAACCACAGGTATTGACAGAAATCATAAATCTTATTTTACAGATTGGGTGTCTAAGAGAAGGAGAGAGATTAAGTGGATTGCCTAAGGTCACAAGGTAAGGCTGTCTCCTAGTAAGGCTTCTTAATTCTGCCTTTTGTGCCTGCAATCATTCAATCCATTTCAATGTTGGGAACTGTAGGGTCAGATTCTTTATCTCCTACACTGCATATTCAGGCAGTACGAGATTCTGACAGGTGACAAGAATATGTTTGAAGTGATAGTTCTCTTCCTTGGATAGTGCAGGGGAACTGGGGGGAAATGGAATTTCTATTACGTTTCATGAACAAACATCTAGGGAAGACTACAGAGCAAAAAAAAAAGTTTCACTTTAGAAAATATTTTTTAATTTAATAGAAATGGTCCTAATTAGTTCATTCAAATGCCTGGACATGCTCAGACTTAGCATACTCTATTATCAATGGGTCATATTTAAGAGCTAACATTAAAATCTTAATTCTCATCTTCATCTTTAGAAAATAAACATTGTGTTTTTATTTGTGTTGGGTCTATATTCTGTTGTGTTTTATATGATGAACTATGGCTGATAGATGCCTTTATATAATTTCAGAACAATCAAATGAGTTTTCCTTGTTGGAATAGTCTGTGCCACCTAGCCAAAGAGCAAACCCTCACTAGTCAAAGACTAATAATGATGATGATTATATCTCTACATGCTTGTCACCCTTTACATTTCACAAAGCACTTTTATATAATTTATCTTATTTGGCCTCCCTATTCCATGAGTTGCTATGATATTATTCCCATTTTAAACATAGAGATTCTGGGGCCTTCCTGGTGGCACAATGGGTTAAGTCTCAGCACTATGAACCTATCCACAGCCACTGCAGCAGGAGTTAGATCCTGGCCAGGGAGCTTCCCACATGGCATAGCAGACTCTTCTGCCTCACCCGCTGCTCCCCTCAGCAGTGAACTTCAGTAGATCCCCTGTTCTGCCCCCACTCTGTCTCTAGTGAATCATCTTGCCACCTCACACCTTTAACCTACACCCCAGTTCTTGTATGCATGTTTTTTTTTTTTAAAG
This sequence comes from Scalopus aquaticus, assembly GCA_004024925.1. Taxonomy (NCBI): domain Eukaryota; kingdom Metazoa; phylum Chordata; class Mammalia; order Eulipotyphla; family Talpidae; genus Scalopus; species Scalopus aquaticus. The sequence goes on along the minus strand of PVIJ01008459.1, from coordinate 62,695 downwards.
ATTCATTTATTTATGCATACAAGCTGGGGTATAGGCCAGAGGCATGGGGCGGCGAGAGGGTTCACCAGAGACACAGTAGGGAGCAGAACAGGCAGATCGATGGAAATACACTGCTGAGGGGAGCAGCGGGCGAGGCAGGAGAGGTCTGCCGCACCATGTGGGATTCTCCCCGGCCAGACGTGGAACTCACGTCCCCGCTGCTGACAGCTCCACAGCACAGCGCCCAACCACTGCGCCACCAGGGCGTCCCAATAAATAAATCTTTTTAAAAAATTTTGAAAAACAGAGATTCTCAGGATTCTCAGGTTAATTATCTGGTTTAAAGTTCCCCAACTAGTTCTTCATCTTCACCATATAAGGGGCAGTTATTTAGCGAAATCCAATAAGACCAATCAGCATGAGAACCACTGTCATTTCATATTTCACTAAGAAAAAAACTATTGCAATGTATTACTAGTTGTATTGTTAGCCAGTTTCAGTGATGTTAAAAAGGTTTGTAATGTAAGTTTAAAATAGATGTATTATATTGAATTACTAAGCTGATCTTTATACATGGCTTCTCTAAAACGTGATCTCCATGGTTTTCTTCTTGTAATTTATTCATCATGAATTCTTTTGCAATTAGCACTGGCCACTCCCAGAATCTTTTATTTTTTAACTTTTTTTAAGATTTATTTATTTATTTATTTATTTGTAGAAGAACTAGGGTATAGGCCAAAGATACTGGGGGTGAGAGGATTCATCAGAGACAGAGTGGGGAGCAGAACAGGCAGATTGACTGAAATGCACTGCTAAGGGGAGCAGCAGGCAAAACAGGAAAGGTCTGCTGAGCCATGTGGGGTTAGCTCCCTGGCCAGGGATCCAACTCAGGCCACAGCAGTGATAGCACTGAAACTTAACCCCTAGGCCACCAGGGAGGCCCTTCCCAGAATCTTTTAAAATAGTTACTAATGCCCACAAAAACTCAGATTTTCCTTTTTTCCCAATACACATATAGGCAAGTGTGCAAATTCCAGAATGAGACCTCCAACTTTAGCATCCTTGCTTGTCCAACCTCTTCAACTTTCTTGAATGGTATCTTTTCATTCAAACTAATTTTTCTAAAACTAAAGCCATTCTCTTTATTAATAACAACAGGAAAAACAACAAAGAGAAAACAAAACACCAAAGTTACTGTCTGACTTGCAAAATGCGTAAAAGATGTGACATTTCATCACCTGGTCTGTTTAGAACCCGTGAATGATGTTTTTATTAAAAACAATTTAACAGTTTCAAAATGGGTTCCTAAAAAGAAGCTCCAGTGTGGTCATTCTGGAAAATAAAGTATGTGCATTAATTTGCACAAGGATAGCCATTGTGCGTCTAGTTTTTTCTAGAAATGAACTTTTGGAATATTTTAGTAATATGTCAGTAACACATTTAGGTCTATCAATCCTATTGATGTATATAGATAAACAGGAAAACTCCTCCCAAGTTGATCTGGTTAAGACCGAGTAATGTGGGAATAATCATCTTGACTCTAACCGAAAGGTTGTACTTGTTCCTATATGCTTATAGTCACAGAAAAGTGATCTAATATAGATCCTCCTCAACCATGCATACCCTATCGCTCCTTACACCATTTTTAATTTGTTTCTTTTATCATTTATCACTTTATTAATTGTCCTGTATCTGCCTCCCTTGAATACATGTTCACTAATATCTAAATACACATCCCAGTAACTAGAACAGTGCCTGACATTTGAAAGGCATTCAGTATTCTATGCATATTTCATTAAACCTCCAGCATCACAAAGAATTGTTGTGTTGACTGGATAAAAAAAAGGAAAACAGCACATTTATCACTCCTGTCTTCAATTTGTTGTGAAACTGTTCAATTCTTTGTTGGTAGTCAATATCTGTGCAAGGCTCATCCCTACATGGCTTTGAAATGCACTATCTAAAATATCAAAACTTCAAGAAATAAATAAGATATTTTTCTTCCTGAGAACTCATTCTTGCCGATAGCCTGCAAAACAGAATTGCCAATTTAACATTGATAACATGCTTCCCTATAGCTCCTAGAATAATAATACCATGACACCTATTTAAAATTATCAAGTTTCTTTTCCTTCCAACTTTTAATATTGTACTATATCTTTATTAAATTTTAAAGTTTAATATTTTATACATTTGGATTTTGCTGGATGCACTTTTTCTACTTATTAATTTTATCAGTAGTATCAGTGTTCAGCAAATTAAGGTTTGCTAAATAGAGTTACACCATATTAATAAGCCTAAATCTCTTAGTCCTGATGTTTAATTCATTGCTTTTATTAGTATATTTCCAAGTAGTAGAAGATTTAATTTATACATATTAGACTCTACCACATAGTGTCTTGCTCACAAAATCTTTCATTAAGTCTGTTCCCTAGTAATGAATATTTTACCAATTTGTCATATGAAACATCCCTGGCCATTATTACTTGGATACTCATCTGAGAGATTTTTCTAAATATATCAAGCTGAAAACAAACAAACAAAAACCAAAAACAAAATAATCTTACTCTTCTATTAGAATGTTCAATTCTGTTCTTAGGAAATCCATTTATTTGACTTAAATCTTGTGTTTTCTAATAAGTATTTAGGAATTTAGGGAGTTATATTATGATGAAGGAAGATTATTTAGTAGAAGCAGTTTGTTTTTTTAATTTAGTGATAGAGGAATTTTTTTTCAAGGAATGGAAGCACTAAATGTGATCTAGGAAAATAAAAAGATCATGCAGCTGCTTTTCATAAAACTTTCCCATGAAGGTATACATGCTGCCATAGGCTACCTACCTATGTACACCATCCCAATAGTTTTACTGTCTTCCTAGAAATAAACTATGGAGAAGAAAGAAGCTAACATTTATTGCACCATTTGCTTCAAATATTTGATACTTCTCAATCCCTTGTGACACTTCTTTCAAAAGTGAGATTTGAAGACAGGGAACAGTTTGTTGCAAAGAATTTACCAGTCACGGGCAATGTGACATTGTTAATTTATAGGCAGTACACATATTTCATCATTCAGATGATCATGTTATATTACTGATTCATATTGTATCTTAATCCATAATTCCTGGCTCACAATGCCCCCAGACTTTGAAGTTTCCTAATTGTGTGAGTGATGAACATATTTCTTGCTATGTTAGGGTGACTTTTAGAAAATAAAACTGAGGATGGTAACTAGTTACTAGGGCGACTAGAGGGTTGGAACTTGCAGTCCCACTTGCCTAACCTCAGAGAGGAGGAGAGGAGAAAGAGGAAAGGAGTTAGGGGTTAAGTTTAATTGTCAATTACCAATGAGTTAATCATAGCTAACAATTAAGTCTCCATAAAAGCCCACAAGGAGGGATTTTGGGAGCTTTTGGGTTAGAGAACATGCGAAGATTTTAGGTAAACGGTTCGCCTAGAGAGGATATTCAAGTTCCGTGGCTTTTCTTCATACTTTGCATCTCTACCATTTGGCTGCAGATTTGTATTCTTTACTATCCTTTGCAATAAATCAGTAATCTAGTCAGATAATGGGTTCCCTGAGTTCTGTGAGCTGTTTTAGCAAATCTATCCTGGGGAGAGCATCCTGGGAACCTCTAATTTACAAGTCAGTCAGAAGCTCAGATAATAATCTGCGTTTGCAGTGGGCACCTGAAGTCCGAGGAGGGGGTCATGGCCTGCAGTCTGTAACTGGTTGGTCAGAGCACAGCCTGGGCTTACGACAGCCTGGGCTTATGACCAGCACACGAAGTATAAAGTGATCTTGGGACACTGAGCCCTGTAATATGCCACTGTGATATATAGAGTATCCTGTGGAACCTGATACTATTTCTAGGTAGGTATTGGCAGAAGTAAGCAGAATTTAGTTGAATTCTTGGACAGCCTGCTGTACAAGAATTGCTTGTTGCTGCAGGGAAGCCCCATACTCACCCCTCTTGGAAATTGATCTCAGCATTGAAGTTTCCTGCAACCCAGTCAGGTGACAGACACGCCTACAAACCCATTCCTAGGGACTTGGATACCAAGTCTGCAGGACCAGACAGACTGATATTGCTATCGACTACGATGAATTTTTATTAATGAATGGTCATTGATTAAAAGCACACATTAGAAGTCTCCTTGATTCATTTGCCAAAGTTATGTTTAGCATGTCCACTGGTGGTGGGGAATACTTAATGAGAACAAAGTCATGTTCTCAACAGGGAAAAACTTGCATCATTTTCACAAGGGACATTTTGCGACTTTGGGGAGATTTCTTTAGAGATAGGAACAGTGTCCATTCAATAACTACTCTGTTACAAAATCATAAAACATAATCTTATAGTAAAAAAATGAAATTGATGTAATTTTTGTTATTTTGTATGTTTTTCTCTTGTATCCTCAAGTTTATTCTCTTTCACATTATTGTTTCTCCTTTTCTTATGATTTCTATTCAGGCTCTACAGTGACAAATTCTTATGGGAAATCCAGGACAAAATCAGGAACTGTTAAACTCTGATCTGTGTAAATGAGCAGTTATTATAGAAGTGTATGATGAAAAATGTTATTATTTCCTAAAATATTTTTAGTCAATAGAGGAGTTTCTCATGTTTATAGACTGGCAGACCCAGAAAAGAAGTAAATTCAGTGATGCAAGGAGTATAATAATCTTATTTATTCAGTGTCTACCACTCTACTTGATTTATAGTAAATAGCCAATAAGTATTGACTGAACAAGTGAATGACAGGATATCAAAACATTAAAGGAAAGATGGTTTGATAGATCTGAAGGAACTTATGGAAAGGTTGATTATTATTCCAGTTCTGGAAAGCATTTAATTAGCACATACTGTATGTCAGGCACCATAATGAAACCCTTATTTATAAAAGTGAATAAGGATGGCCTCTCCAGAGGCTTTGCACTCTCCCAGGAAAGCAAATGTCAAATTTATTTATTTTTAATTTATTTTTGTCAGTGTTATGATACAAATACTCAGTTGCTATGAATGTAGACAACACAGTAAGCCCAACCTAACAGCTACGAAATGTTTGGAAGTAGGATTAGGAACAAAGGAAGGTACTTAGGAAACAATTTTAAAAGTGATATTTTAAAAGTGAGAGGTCAGAGTTAACATTGAAATTTTAAGTTATAGCTGACGGGTTGGGAAATATAATTTATTAAAGAAAAGATTCCCTATCACCTCCTTTATCAAAATGTAGAGGCTCCTGCAGATATTATGGTACTAAGTTTGTTTTTGTCCATAATCTCATAATGACTAATTGAAAAAAATAAAAGCCTACTTTCTCCATTGGTCTGATAGTTCCAGGTGGACGTGGGCCATGTCACTCTTATTCACTATCTTATTCCTCCTGTCTCACACAGAGTAGGTACTCTACCAATATTATATAGGAAGGCTGGAGAGAAGCACAGGGAGAGGAAGGAAGGGAATAAAGAGTTGCACGCACAAGTAAATCATGAGATCATCAGAAATGGTCCAGAGGAGGTGGGACCCCCCTGGTGGCACAACGGGTTAAGCGCAGCACTGTGGAGCAGTCAGCAGCTGTGGCGCAGTTCGATGCCTGGTTGGGGAGATTCCCACATGGCACAGCAGACTCTCCTGCCTCGCCTGATGCTCCCCTCAGCAGTGTATTTCAGTCGATTTGCCTGTTCTGCTCCCTCTTCTGTCTCTGGTGAATCCTCTCACAGCCACACACCTCTGGCCTGCACCCCAGCTTGTATGCATAAATAAATAAATCTTAAAAAAAAAAAAGAAATGGTCCAGAGGAAGTTGGCCAATGTAATGTATTACAGACCCCAATCAAGGCAAAAGACACACTTACCATTGAATATAAATTGCCCTGGGAACTTGATGCCACTATTCAAATAAGAAAAGAATATGCAAGTGCCCTTGAAATAAGATTGGATTGAAATTAACCTGGCTGGGTATAAGCACAGCTGTGTGACATGATCCCTGAACCTGTGATCTCTGTTTCTCCACGCCTCCAGTCAGAGTGTAGTGGACTCACACCTACCTACCAATGTGGTGGGGGGACAGATGAGATGGGACATAGGAGCCCTGCCTATAGGACTAGGCAGTAGTCTGTAGGGAGAAAGAGTGAAAGGATTACTACTTGGAAGCTACAGGAAAGGAAGATATTTGCCACAAGAAAGAAACTTCTAATAACCTAAGTTATCAAGGTGAATCGTGCTACTTCAGGAGATTCGGACCTATCAGTTGAGTCGTAGGGACATTGGCTAACAGACCACTGAGAATATTTTTAAGTGGGTCATATTAACAAAGTAGTAATTGCATTAAATGATTCATGAGGTCTCCACCATTTCCTTAGACTATAATATTGTATCAACCTGTGATATGCATGGTAATCACTTATGGAAAAATTATTCACAAGAACAATGTCTTATGTTATCTAGAATATCAACAACTTGTGGGCTTAGCAGCTATTTTAGAGTAGAAATGTTCAGAAAGAAAATCTTTAGGTATAAAATACTATACATATACATATATATCTATATGTTATACATTAGCCTTAGAAAAATTAAACTAGATATGACATACTTTGTCTTTTATGCTATTTTAATGGAAGAATTCCATTTTAATTACTATACTCAAATGAACAGATCAGTGCCTTTTTCTCCCATTCCAGGTTAACAGGACTTTGGTGATTATAAAAAGATTCTCACTGTTCATATTTTGCAATTTAAAGCTTCACAAGATGATATGTATCTCAAAGCTAATTATATGACTATCTAAATCTGATTTTAGATAATCCATTTTCATAAATGTTACTTCACATTATTCAATTGTGGTCGTTTATCTTTAATAACAACATTTAAACTTATAACTTAGGCCAAAAAAATGCCTCCATAGGGGAAAATAGCTTAAAATTTCCTAAATGATTACCTCACTTAATGAATAATGGAGTTAAATAGAATGTTAAAGGAATTAGAAATATTTTTTTATATAATAATTTTTTTGTTAGTTTTAAACTTGAAGCTCATGACAGTAAATTTAAAGGGGAAGGGTGTAAAAAAATCTAATAATTGAGAGAACTTACAATAATAATCATTTTAGATCTGGCATAATAATAAAAAGCCAGAATTACTAAAATTCCATGTAATGATATCTACACAGGTGTGCTACAGAGGATAACTATTGCTGATTGATGCACGTTTATGTTTTAAGTCATTATGTAGACATTTTCTTGAATAAAAGAGACATATCAAGTTATTTTTCTTCCTGTTACAAGTAAAAGTCAAGCTTTTCAATGACAGCTCTAAAAATGACTAAATGCTCTAAGAATGAATGATACACTTGTCTAAAGATATGATTCGAACCATGCCTTAGATGAACAGTTTAATATCAATACTTTAAAATACTCTATAGTAAAACAATAAAAATACTGTAAGAAATATTACATTACTGCAACAGTATTTTACTATGACAGAATTGATTAGGAAATTGAAGACAAACATGGATATTTTGAAGTTAATGGAAGAGGAATGGGAGAGGGGGCCTATATAGTTCTGAAAAAATAAAGAACTTTTAGTTTTTGTTTTTTGGTAAAACTAATTTCTCTTAGAGCATGGGTTTGTTCTAATTTTCCTTGTGTTTAAGAGGGCTTTAGCTTTTTTTTGTTCCAGAAAGCATAAAGAATGAAAACAAAAATGGTTCTCTGGAACCTATAAATGAAATTGTAAGTAGGTAACTTCCTATTAAACAAGTACTTTAGTAAGAATAGAATATTAAGGAGTATTACTACTAAGAGCAACAAGTCTAGTCCAGTTGGCTTAAGGACAAACAACAGCTGATGTTATCACTCATGAAATTAAATTCTAGGATGGCTCTTATTCTTCCTGTGACTAATGAAAGAAGGCCAATCCAATCAGCAACTGTCAAAAGCAATGTGGCAATTTGGGATTTTTTGTGGGAATTAAAGCCTTTATTTGATTTCTCTGTTCACATTTAGGAATGCAAATGTAGCACGTGTTCTTGTTACTGTATAAATGAACCACTTCACTTTAAGTGGTTATGCCAACAAATAACACAAACGGGCTACAACTCCCTGCCCAGCTACTAAAGGACAAACTGCATTCTTTCAAACTCAGATACAACCATGAAAAATCTTTCCTTTCTTGACAAAGACGAAAGGTTAGATCAGATATACAACATCAGAGAAGCATTATCTTGTCAAGTGTCTGGAATACATTAATACAGGAAGGAACCATTCTGTTAAAATTTTAAGTATGGCTGAGGGAAAATCTTTATACCTGCCATTTACATTACTTTTGCCAGGTAGAAAAAAAATAAGATGAATAAACCTTGGTGACTATTCTGAGGTGTACTGGAAGAAATCCAATTTAATTAGGAAAAATACTGCTAACTTGGGGTTGGGAAAATAGGACTTTGAAACGAGTATAAGCCATAATAAAACCTGGTTTGTGATTAATAAGCAATGATTCATCCTTGACAGATATGCACTGTTAGTTACTTATTGATGTTTCTTCTTTTATGGTCTACATGGCATTCTCTTCAGTCTTAAAGAATAGGTGTAAAACTCTTCTCTTTGTTTACATCCATGTTCATTCTCCTCTTAAAAAAATAAATAACAACAAGACTGGGCATGCTTAGGCTAGAAAAGTCTCAGACTGTAAGAAGTGATGTTTAATTGTTTCCTTTTTCCCCCTTATGGCAATATTTACTCCAGAACAATCCAGAATAATAAATGTGGTCTGTCACATATTGTATAATATGGAAGTTCAGCTTGAAAGACGCATATATCAGGGACCAGGAGATACCACTGAGGAAGATAGCTGATCTGTTGTGCAAACTCCAGCGCTAATATTTTTTAAATGAGTCTAAGTACTTGAGAGAACTGAGGTTTGGAATATACAGACACAACTTTGGTCCTTGGATTTTTCAGATCTCAGAAGTGTTTATTCATCTCTATGTTGATTCACTTAATTCAACAAATATCAGATGCACCTATGTGCTGGCAATATAACAAGCAATAATAATAATGCTGTTATAAGAAAAACATATGTAACATTTGTCCTCTGGGCGTCTGAAGGTCATTTGGGGAAAGTGGGTAGAAGGGTGTGTGAGGAACTTGACACAGGAGGCAGCCAATACACCGTGCTCTTGCAGACAGTTCAAGGACAAAGAAAAGGATTTTTTTTTCCTAAGGAATTAAGTTCAATAAGGTGAAAACTTACCTCATTTTTTTCTTTTACTATTTTATTTGAACATAAATGGATTTACACCCTTGTGACAACATGTTAATGTAGAACCAAATTTTTCCTTTCCATGGATTTTAATCTTAAGAGCTCTTGTACATAAATCACATCCCTAAACACTGGATTAAAGTTCAAGTTTGAGTTTTTGGAAAGTCAAATAAGAACGATACATGTAAAACTGTCTGAATAAAAAATTTTCTAAATTAAAAAAAATGCTACTATAAAACTTTTTAAAATTGTCTCATAATTACAAAATAGATCACTCAGATTCAAGAACTAACCCAGATTGTACCACATTTCTTTTCTTTTTTTTTTTCTTGAGGCTGAGTTAATACAGTATAAATTAATCCTAGTCACTGCCCCTCCTCAATAAAACTTTGGTAGGCATCTCTGAAATTACAAATCATTTTTAGATCTTTGTAGACATTGACAAAATTCACATTAACTCCTTGATGTCATTTAATGCTCAATCTATGTTCAATTTTTTGAGAGAATATTTTCATTATTTAAAACAGATTTTAAAAACTTCATTGGTAATTAAACAAGATCTCCAAAGCACAAACTTTAAAATTCAATGTCTATTTGCCCTTTGAAAAAGTCCTGACACATAAAAACATAGGTACCATCATGTGAACATAGGATTATCATTTGAATCATTCTGGTAATTTGGTTAAAAAAAAAAAAAGGAATTGATACCAGTAGTGGCTTTACAAAGAGCTTGCCCCATCTAAACTTTGTTTGGACACTAGCTATTGCCGTGACATATATGTGGGTAAGATGGCTAAAGGATGGAAAACTGGGTGGGTTGGAGCTAAGTCATCCCAGCCAGCACTATTTATAGACTAGTCAAGTCTGGGCCAACCAACCAGGTGACCACAAATGCATGAGAAGTCCAAGTTTCTCAACTACACTCGAAACAGATCAATAGAAACAAACAATTAATGCATAAATTCGTGATTAAAAATAGTGACCACTAAGCTTTGCATGGTCTATTATACAGCAAAAGCTGTGCAACTGGTAACAGAGCATCCAGTGAGATATACTAATTCCTATTTCGTACAAATAAACCATTCTGTTTTCTCCTCATCCAATCATACATTATTTGAATTCTTTATGAAAATGTGTAACAGATGTGTATTCCTTTTATTAAAAAAAATACTCAACTCGAAATATAAATTTGTCTCCATTCAGTTCTCACCATGATGAATCTGGCTTAAGCAATTTTGTATTATCAGCAAAACTTCATCTGTATGCCATCAACCCAATTTATTACGTAATAAATGAACAATCACCACAACTAAAGAAAGACTAGTTATTTCAATAAGTGTGTGAAAAATGCCATGATAAATTATTTAATGGAGTTTGTCCATTAAGAAGTATAAGAAAAGCATATCTGAAAGAAAAGATGAATGATGCAGTGTTAGAACAAATGTTTCTATCCAGTAGGTGATGTTTATCCACTAGATGATGCTTGAAAGAAAACTGGGGAGAAAGAGAGAAGGAAGGAAGGAGGAGGAGAGAGAGGGAGGAGGAGAGAGAGATTATTTACAGTGAAATGATCTTGAAACTGATTTGAAAGGGACTGGTGAAGGATATATTAGATCTGAAAAATTGAAGGCAAAAGGAAAAGCATCATGGCAAACATCCTCATTTACTTGACACAATTATGAAAATGTCTTTTATGACAATTGTTCTTAACCATTTAAAGTTGTGCTATCTTAGAATCCAATGAAAGCTGAAAACTACAAAACATACTTGTGTGTATATCCATCAAGTATTTAAAAAATTGGAATAGTGGATAGACCATCCATGGACAAAACCAGATTCATAACCTGACATGGATTAAGATAATTTTCCAGAGAAAAGTTTTTTTTTTCCTCTTTTCCCTACTACTATCCTTTATGTTCCCTTGTACATTTCTACTTTCACCCCACTCTTAACCTCAAACCCTCACTTCATTTATTCATGTTCCGTAGTTTTAATAGGTGTTTCACTTTGTCAAAAATCCACTATGTAAATGTCCAATATTTGCTGTTGTGATTCTGACTTATTCTACTACACGTAATTCCCTTTAACTCCATCAATGTTACTGTAGATGGTAGCATTTCATCATTCCTTATGGTGAATAGTATTCCATAGTGTGGATAGACCACACCTTCTTGACCCGGTGTTCTACAGTGGGCATTTAAGCTGCTTCCATATAAACAGGGCTTTGTAAACTGTGCCACAATAAACACTGTAGAGCATATAGTTTTTCAGTCGATGGTTTCATATTCTTCTGATAGATACCCAGAAGTGGAATTGCTAGGTCATATGGTATTTGGGTTTTTTTTTTGGCTGTTTAAGATTACAGATCCAGAAATGAATGTTTGTAATACATATTCTTTTGTAAAATTTAGATTTTTTTTTCAATAACATGTCATCATAGAAATGCATTATTTTTCTGGAGCTATAAAAAGCAATACTCTATACAAAGAGACTTTAAATGGAAGGAATTATATAGACATTTCATATTTTTTATGAGTTATTTAGATTCTTACTGCTTTCAGGATCCTAATATTTGGAATAGACATGTTATATTCATACATTCACACTTTTTTTACTCAATGCCTTATTTAAGGTCAAAAGGAAATGATGGATGTCGTTAGATTTTCCAAGAACCATATCAAGTAACAATGACAAGATGCCCTCTACAATATCAAAGAGAGAAATAAGAAAGTTTTGCCTTTGCTGCTGAAAAAATAAGGTGATCTGAGCTGTAAGATTTGTCAAAGATTAACGTGCCTAGTGAATTTCAGTTCATTTAATATCTTTAAGACTTTACATTCAAAGTAATATTAAGCTGTGTATAAAAATGTGTGTGTATGGTGCTAATATTTTTGAGGTTATCTCTTGTTTCTTCATGAATTGTTGATCCACACAGCTAGTCTTCTCAATGTGACATTAAAAGTCAACCACATGGAGTCCTCCCTGGTGGCCTAGGGGTTAAGTCTCAGCACTATCACCTCAACAGCCTAAGTTCGATCCCTGGCCAGGGAGCTAACCCACATGGCACAGCAGACCTCTCCTGTCTCACCCGCTGCTCCCCTCAGCAGTGCATTTCAGTAGATCCCCCTGTTCTGCTCCCTGCTCTGTCTCTGGTGAATCCTCTCACTCCCACCCCACATCTGGCCTATACCCCAGTTCTTCTATGCCAAAGTAAATAAAAATAAAATCTTTTTTAAAAATCGACCACATGACATATATTACTTACTAATAACTCTTGCTGACATTTATGTGTAAGTGACTGTGTACTTCAAGAATTCTTATACACCTATTCAAATCAAAGTGAGTACAATTATTATACCCATTTTAAAGGGGAGTAAACAAAATCCTGACTAATGTAACACAAGCTGGATCACAACCATTTGACAGGCAGTTTTTAAGTAACCACTATTAGGTCTGAAATGCATCTGTGTTAAAGGGCCAGGCATGGGTTAATGAGGAAGCATATGTTCATCTTGGTCCTCTTTCAGATTATAGCTAAGATGTAGTCTAAGTTTATGCATCCTCCATGACTAAGGAAGGATTGCGTAACACCTCTGTATTTGTGCTATTAGAGTGCTGATCAGTATTTTGAGGTTTCTAATCTTTACTCAAAGTTGGATTATGCATGTCTCTTGGCTGATTATGAGCCAATAGTCACTGTGCTAATCATGGTCTACCACTGTGTCGTCAGCACCTACCATTTTACTTGGCCCATAGTAGAAGCTCCATTGTTTGTTGAATATGTGAGACTGAAATTGGCAAGATGATGACAGGACCTCAAGAATATGCCACCTACAAACTTCTTCGGAACAAATTCAGGGATGTTAATTTACAGAATAGATAGTTTCCTGAAAAGAAGCTTGAAAAATCACACCTATCACAGTCCAATCATATTTTCTATTGATTTGCATTATCTACTCAGAGCTCTTAGTCTTCATTTTGGATTGATCGTCTGTTGGCTCAATCTTCCTTTAATTGAACTTCACTGCTACTTTTCCTGCTAATTTGCCTGCCCCCATGTCAAGTTAGCGATCTAAGCAACTACCATATAAAGCAATCCACTACATGTAAATGAAGAAATATACTAGTGTATGTATTATATTACATATAATAGATGGCATCTAATAGAAAAGCTGACTTTTCTTGAATAATATTTCAATTTACATATCAACTTTTTAAAAGGAGAGATTTCCTGTTTATAGTAGTCGTCATTTTGGGAAAAACATTTGTTATAAAATAATCGCTGTGTTGGGTTACTCTGCAGTATATAAGGTATGAATCAATATTATTCCTTAACAATTATTTTCAATTCACTTTATATTATTTTTCACACTCTTTTTGTCAGTTTTCCTTCTCTTTTATGTAAATCATTGCTTGTTCACAGGTAATTATATTGCAGTACAGCAAAGTAAGGCATGACTTTGAAGTCAGACTGACCTAGGTTTAAATTCAATTTTAACATTCACTGTGTTCGTATCTTTGGGCAAATTATTAAATATCTTGGTCTCTAATCTTTATCACCAAAATCTGTGGCAATAGTAACTCACAGGGTCTTTAGAAAGATAAACTATAGTAATATTGAAACCACTCAACACAATGTCTGTGTTTATTAATATTGGCTTGTTAATATTGGTTTATTAATATGGCTGTGTTTATTAATATTGCTTTGCCATTTTTCTTTTTCTTTTTTTTTAAAGATTTATTTATTTATGCATACAAGCTGGGGTACAGGCCAGAGGCGTGGGGCAGCGAGAGGGTCCACCAGAGACAGAGCAGGGAACAGAACAGGCAGATGGACGGAAACACACTGCTGAGGCGAGCAGCGGGTGAGGCAAAAGAGGTCTGCCATGCCATGTGGGAATCTCCCCGGCCCGGCATCGAAGTCAGTTCACTGCTGCTGACAGCTCCACAGTGCAGTGCCCAACTGCTGCGCCACCAGGGAGGCCCACTGTTTTTCATTAATAAGTGAAAACTGGTAGATTTACTAGTAATTTCTCTTTTTTAAAAAAGATTTATTTATTTATTTATTTATAAATGCAAGAGCTGAGGTGTAGGCCAGAGGTACAGGGTTGAGGTGGTGAGAGAATTCACCAGAGACAGAGGGGGGAGCATAACAGGCAGGTCTACTGAGATACACTGCTGAGGGGAGCAGTAGGTGAGGCAGGAGAGGTCTGCTGCGCCATGTGGGAATCTCCCTGGCTGCGGATTGAACTGGGCTGCAGTGGCTGCTGATAGCTTCATAGATTGAGACTTAACCCCTTGAGCCACCAGGGAGGCCCCAATTTACTGGTAATTTCAATTCAGGTTTTACTGTCTAAGCTAGTTTTCTGACTTTAGTAAGAAAATTTAAATTTGCCTTAAGTCTTTCATTGACTAGATTTGAAATCCAATGTTTTATTAATAACAGAATGTAGCTCAATAATACTAAAATGAAATCCAACAATAGAATGATGGTTTTTATTCACAACCAATGAGATTGTTGATTCACTTTGTCAACTCAAGCTCTGCATTTGATATGATTATCATTAGAATTTATGATGTTTGTGGGAATGAGACTCAGACAGTTGGATGTTAAGTGTGGAAAATGCTTTAAAATATGAATTTGCTATAAATCATGAGAGGCGCACTGGTGCTAAAAGAAAACAATGTGTCACAGTGTGATTACATCAACACATGTGGGAATTGCTCAGAAAAGTGACAGATATTTCTGATTTCCAATCTAACTTAATGATACTGAAAAAATGTCTCATTTGCCACCTATACTGCATAATGTAAGACAAATTATCTATCTATCTATCTATCTATATACCCTTATAAAAATAAATTCTAGCTAATAATAAACAATATTATCCTATGCATCAGTCAAACTTTATTTCTATTAATTAGCTCATTTACATCTAGGTTGTAGCCATATTTAATCTGCCCCATTTTGTTCTTCCAAGATAAAATTATAAGTAATTGAATCTTATAGGGCTCCCTTCCTATGAGTTATAATTAATTTGGTGGCTTCACTAGAGAATAGCGCCAAAGGTCAAGATGGCAGGTGCCCAGTGTAATAATTCCTACATTCTGAGGCTTGGTGAATGCAGAGCTAGAAGAGATTTCTATTTGCTAATAGAAATTTACAGTACCAGTTTCTCACCAATCAGCTTGCCAATTGCACCTCATTAGTTTCCTAATTAAATTGTAAGTGTAATACATACATACAGATCATGTTTTTGAGCTACTGAAATATTATATTCATTTTCCAAAATGCTAATCACATTAAGTTATTGAACCTAGGAAAAATAAAATCCTATAGCTGTAATAATTCAAACTTGCCAGCATGAACCCATTTTTCAAGGAACAAAGAAATAGTATAAATAATAATATTATTCTTGGGGGATTTTTTCCCTTAGCAATAAGATTTTAATTACAAAGTGAGCAGCAAATATGACAAATAGCCAGTAAAATCAAGTGACTATCGTTTGCCCAGTCAGCTTTCCTTTTATTCCCCTTTCTGATTATCCTTAAGGAAGTTGAAATGATTTTTTAAAAAATTCAAAGCAAGACAGAATTAAATAAAAATGTCAAGTGAAGAGTGAAAAGATTTTCAAGTCAATGGGCACAAAAACTATTCCTATAGTATCCTTTCAGGGTGATTTCCTTAAGTGGGAGATAGTTCTGACTTGACAATGGTTCATAAAAGTATTTTCATCAATGGAAACACTGCAGTGAGACAATGCTCCCCAGTACTTAGAAACAAAGTAAGCATTCATATATTTTCATAGGTAGCAAATGCTACCAAAAGGCAGAACAAAAAGTAATTTTTTGTTTGAGTCAGGTACAGTAAAGAGATACACTAGTTATATAGAATAAACTGTTTTTACTACTACTGAAATTTTGCATAGGAAAAAGGTGCAATACTTATGAGATGGATTGCACTGGTGGTATGTGTATTGCAATTTATCGCACTGTGCTGTATTGTATTGTGTGCTTGCAAAAATAGTCTTCTAAATTAGTAGAGTAACAGCTGGAGTGGAGATGGAAGGAACGATAACACTGAGCTCATCAACAGACCCAGTCCATAAAAGCCTGAACACCATGGTTATTAGGATGATCTACGAAGACCTGGGTGTTGGAGTAATTCCAACTAGACCAAATGAAGTTGTGTTTGTAGACTTGGGGGGAAAAGATGCCTATGAGTTAGCATTCAATCTCTTTATTGTTTGACACTTTGCATAAAGCAAATAAAGATTACTTTCATCAAATTTAGTAAATACAGAAATAAATTGCTTTCCTACCAAAGCTGTGATTTTCTAAAGTGATGGCTGTATCATGTTCTATAATAGACACAGAAATATTTTAAGACCGATTTGAACATTTTAATGATGGATTTGTGCTACCTCATTGAAATACACTATTGCTGAGGTTCTTTGTTTTTACTTGTCACTTTTAAGTAAATTTTTAAATTTAGATAAAGATTGTCAGAAATTTTCTAAAGATAGTACATAGAATTACCATATGCCCTACAGCCAGTCTTCTCTATTACTAACATCTTAACTATGGTTCACTTGTCACCTTTAATAAACACTGTCAATACATTACTATTAAATGAAGCCCATACATTATTCAGAATTCCATACTTTTTACTTATTTTTTTTTTCTATTCCAGGAACCCAGCTGAGACACTTTTTTTTTTTTTCAGTAATCATGTGTCCTTAAATCTGTGTTGACTATGACAGTTTCTTAGATATTTTTATTATCTTGACCACTTTGAGAAATACTAATCAGGTATTTTGTACAATATCTTTAATTGGAATTTGTCTGAGGTTACGGATTTTGGTGAAGAAAAAAAAGAAAGGTGAAGTGCTTTTCTTGTCACACCAAGGCTATATACTATCAGCTTAACTTATCATCTGATGAAGCATTCACAGTCACCTAATTCTTACCCTCTGCTTTATCTTGACTGGTTTTCTCAGACTTCTCTCCTTTCTGTAGACCCCTCAACTTTGCTTACCCCCATCCTTGAGCAAACACACAAATGTAGTATGTGGATCCCTTATCAGCTTGTTCTGAAAACTGGCAGTTCACAGTGAGATCCATCTATCAACCCACCTATCAGCCCAACCCGATCTATCATTATTTCCCTTTATTTTCACAGCATAGCATTTGAGAAGGCTACCATAACAAAACACCACAAGCTGGGTGGCTTAAACAATAGAAACTAATTTTCTCATGTTGCTGGATGTTAGATATCCATGATCAAAGTGTTGGCAGGTTTGGATTCTTCTGAGGCTTCTTTCCATGGCTGGCAGATGGTCATCTTCTTACTGTGTCCTGATCAAGGTGTTGGCAAGGTGTTGGGGTGTACATCCCTGGTGTCTCTTAGTGTGTCAGTCCAGCTTGATTAAGGCCTATCCATTTGTTCTAATATAACTTTCATTACCTCTTCAAAGACCTTACTTCCAATTGTAGTCACACTTGGCGGTTCTGGGGGTTAGGACTTCAAGGTATGAATTGGGCAGGGACATAATTCAGCCTGTAATATCCAATTTCACTTACACCTTTTTACTCTGTAAAAGAAAAGTCTTGTGCAGTTTAATTTTGAGGCACTTGCAGATATCTGAGATTTCTTCCCCATTATACCAGTCTTCCTCTTCTCCCTACCATTTCCCATACTATAGTCTATAGAAGGAAGTCAGTAAGAACATCCAGCACTTCAGGAGTGGGAGTTATGCCCCCCCTTCACCTTCAGGATGGAGAATTATATACATTATATGGAATTTTTCAATATATGCAAGCATTGTCTATTCTCCCTTTTATGTATGTCTTCAGTCATTTCTTTATAGTTGAATGGAATCATGAATACTTATTTATACTTTGGTATACAATCCAAGCTACTTTGTTTTATTGTTTATCCTTGATTGCTGGAGCCACATTTTAAGTCAACATTCTGCAGATTCAAGTACATACATAAATATTAACCAAGTGTTATTACTATATCCTTGATCTACAGAGTTGCTAAATCTGGGCAGAACCTGTATCTCCAGCTGCAGGCCAGCATACTTATCTTGAAAGTCAAAATTATGGTGTAGGAAATCTATAGGTAATCAACCGGATCCTATTTCTTAACATGATGACAGCTGAGAAATGTGGTTACTGTCACTGTGTCAAAACAGCATCAAAAGACAGGAGCTAGTAATGCTTCATCTAGCTTTGTCAGGAAAGTGTAGATGCTCAGGAGCTCAGGAGTCACATACTTAACCAGCGTATATATCCTTCAAACATTCCTATGATCAAAGAAATCTGATAATAATGACCATGAAAGTTAAATATGTACAATTGAAGACTCATTCTTAATAATTCTGAAACAGGTAACTGCTGCATGATTAAAACAATTCAGTGTAACAAAGTCTTATACAGTTTGTTATTGATTCACTCTAAATGTAGTTTCAGCAAATTTAAGAAAGTTAGGAATTAACTTTAAATTTTTACTGTTCTTTGTCATCTTTTATAATCCTCTTACTATTTTGAGTTTTGATAGATGTAGACAAATCTGAATTTTTCCATATGTAGATATTTATAATCACCTTTGAAGTTCACTCTAAGCAAGCAAATCAGTAAATCTTAGAGTTACTTCTTGGAGATGTTTATCTACCAATTTATTTAAACTAAAGGAAAATAAAACCTCAAAGACATACACCACAGAGCAAGGATTTCTATACTAAGTACAAGGAAAGTTTATGTGGAATGAAGGCCTGTAAGATATGATCTTCATTATTTTAAGTAGAATTGGCTGTAGCTTGTCAGATTTAAATTAAGGACTAATTAGGCATGTGTTTGGGGACTTTCCATAAAAACATCAGTCTACTGTAAGTATGACAACAATGCATTATACATTGTAGTTTAAGTATTTGAAGTATCTATAAATTCTCTGTCACCCATAATTTTTAAATGATTTGAAGAGGGGTAAATATTTTGGATTTGCAAAGGGATTCAGATGGGAATATCCGAAGATTGAAAAAGACTAGGTTACTTTGACCCATACTCTAAAAATAAAACAAATAAATTGTTTCAATATACATTGCACAGATACCACTTTCAATGTCTAAATGTTTGAGGGGACACTCCTTGACAATGAACCAGCCTGACTTAAAAATAGCAAGCAGATCCACGGTTTTTAGCTAGAGGCAATAAGCCACAATAAGAAGAACCTATTCACATTTTTATGACAGGATATAGCACTGATGTTTTGACATGTCCATGATTTAGACAATTTGGTTGAAAATAAGTACTTCATAAATTCTGAGAATGAAAAAGAAAATTGCACTCAGTTCAGTTTCAGCATTTCTAGGAAGTATATATTGCAGACTTGTAAAATAAATAGACAGAAATAAATAAATAGAAGAAGGGAAAATAGAAATGAGTGTATTTTCTCAGAGGATTGATTACTGAATTGCTTAAGTAGTCACAAATTTGGAAAATGCTTTAAGTTTATATTTTAATGTTTGCTTCTTTTCTTTTACTAGCTGTTGTTTATCTTGTTAACGCCCAATAAATAGTATGCCGATTACTTGAGTAAGATTGTAGATATCAAATCCTAGTGGTGGTAGGTTTTTGCAGACACACAGAAGCATCATTCAATTTTAATTCCTTCAAATAGTTCACCTAAAAAAGTCTATTTTGCCATCTTTAAATAGTGATGCTAATTTTAACTTCATTCAGTTTTATAATCAGATAATGTATATGAGATGTCTAGAGTGGCATATTCAATCAGTTTTAGTAGTAGCACCATCAGAAGCAATAGTAGTAATCACTAGTTATAAAAGGTCCCTTTGATTAAACAATATTTCTCTAATCACTACTTGACCAGGACATATTCAATCTGGTATTTAGAAAGTTGGAGCAGTTAATTAAATGTTTGGTTTCTTCTCCTGCTTTGAACCACTGTATAGAAATTATGAAGACTATTTTATATCTATTATGTTAGCCATGAGCTTCTAACCTTGTGGTGAAAGTTTGCAGTAGGTGCTATTGTTTTTCCCCATCTTTGTAAGGCGTGCTCTCCACTAATTTAAATAGAGCAGGCTAAAGAGTGACCTAAAGTAAATTTAAATCAGGGAAGACTTTGCTTCAAATCTCCAGACGCTCACCCAAGCAGTCTATTACCTTTCTCACATAGATGGAAAATGACACCGAGCACCAATTACTCATCGGGGAATTTTTCTTGGTCAAGTCAACTTTACAGTTTGGGGATGGTGAAGGTGCTTTGGCTCGAAGAAAAGTTATGGAATGGTTAGGAGAGGTAATTGATTGCAACATGCATAATAAATCTTGAACTAAGAAAATGCTGAAGGTAGGTTTCCCTACTCTTGAACAGACTCTTGGAAATGTAACTATTAAAGGAGAAGAGAAAGAAAAAGGAAAAAAAATAGAGCAATGAAATGCATAGTCTTAAAGAATTCAACCTATGGGTAAATCCCAGGAGAGTTGTCTTGTGCTTCATAAATCTGTCTGCTGTTTTCACATTTGTTCTATTATGGACCACTTGTTCTTGTTTTATCTGTCTGGGTAAATTAGCTAGCAAAACATCATAAAAACCCTTAGTTAGCAAGTGCTTGCTTTCCTTGGAGAAAGTTGTTCTCTTTCTGATTTCTTCTTGTTAGTTTTGAACTTGTTAGGTTTGAATAGACTGTTAGGAAATCAAAGCAATTAAATTGTTTCTATAATCAACTTCTTTATGCCTTAATCACTCTAAATTACTAGAAGAAGAATGAACCATTTTAAACCTTCAAACCCTGGAATTTCCCAATAGGACCAGTGATTCCCATCAATATTTATTTAAACCGGGTTACTGTATATATCATATCTCTCATTCAGGTAGTATTGCCTTACATATTATCTATTCTTCTACAAATATATTAATAAATGTTAAGAACTCATTGATTCTATCATATGTGGTACAGTGATGGGGCAGAAAGCACATTTTCATTTAAACAAGGGATTTATAAAACCAACTATGGTCTTTTACCATTTTTATGCACTTCACAGCCTGTGTTCTAATTTTACATTAGGGATCTGATGTGTATATTTATACATAGCCATACTTGAGTCAACCTGTAACTGTAAGCCTTTGGGAGTGATTGTGTTGGAACATCTGGATTTACCACATGTTTTCAGTTGGAAATGATACATCATTTAGAAACTGTAGGTTTCAAAAAAGGAAGATATGGCGATGACATTCTATAGGTGTTCCAGGTGATGAAAATATGATGTGGCAAATGGGCAGAAAATGATATTACAAACTAATTCATCTTGCTAAAGTGCTAGTCATATTTCTTTCCTTTATTCATACAATTAAATGTTCTGATTAACGCTTGAACAAAATAATACCAAATTGAATTATGTGACAATCTACTTCTATATTTTCTGTGAAAAAAAAATCAATGATTATTCGCATTCCATGAAAGTAAAATAATGTAGGAATAATATCAATTTTCAAGGACCCCCAAGTCATATTTTGTGTTTATTAAACATAGATTAAGCATAGCATACCCTTTTGAAGTGCTAATATAATCTCTTTTAACCACAACTACAAGTTCGCCTTCATTAAATAATTGCCTAATGGTTTGGTATGTTTTCTTACAAAACTTAAAAGAGAATGTAGATTCCAGTGTTCACTTGCAAAATTTGAATTAATCTCCTGATTGGAACCCTATGGTTTATATTTACAATGTATGTATCCATCAGCAGAAACTAATTAATTGGAATATGTTACCTTCTAAGAGTAACCTTCAAGCTTATAGTATTTGCCTGTGCAGATTAAAGAAAAACACAGGGAGCTAATTTGAAAAAAAACTCTTCTAAAATGTCACAAACCCTTTAATCTGATAAAGAAAGTTCATATATGGAAAACTCTTTAATCCCTGACTTTTCTTACACTACAAAGTGAACAATGTAACCTTTCTACCTATTTGCAAGTCCATTTGCCTTGTCATATACACTGCATTATATAACAGCTAAATTACTGAATATCCTAAACTTGTTTTGCTATCTTGCATGGACACAGGTCTAGGAAGGCAAATGAATAGACACTTTATTTTAGAATTAGGATTTTCCGTTTGAGAGTTCATGCATATACTTATAGTTGTCACTGCAAATCTGCTTCACTTTTCCAGGTGGTTAGGTTGCTAAAGTATGGAAACATAATTTTTACGTTATATTAATAGTCTTGAATCTATTTAAACAGACTTGATCTTCAAAAATTGTTTTTGCTAGGTTTGGGGATAAACACTATTAAACTGATAGTTCATCTTATAATTTAGCATTTTATTGACTATTTTCCCCTGTACTAGCATCCCTTCAAGCAGGGCACACCCGTTACTATATTTTTAAAGATAGCTGTGTAATATGTGTACCAGAATGTTATTATTCGGTAAAAAAAAAAAAAAAGAAAACCACAGATCAAATTATTTTTTGTACTAGTTGCTTACAACTACTTCAGGCTTCTGTTAAAAGACCTTTAAAATTTAGACCATAATTAACTTCAATATAGTCAATCAACATTTTATAACTATGATTTTTCTTAAGTTATTTGGATGGGCTCTTAAGTTTACAATGATTATTTCAGTCCAAAATTTTCTTCCTGAGGTTCAACATTAACCTGCACCTATAGGTACAGAAGGAAGTCGTTACCTGTTATTTCTACATTATCACTGGGGACAACAGGAATCTTGGATATTCAGGACACACCCCACAGTCTAAGCATATTTTGAAGTGAAGTAACTGAAACAGAAAAGTACCTGGAGGTCTCTCATTGTGTATTCTTGCTTGTTAGTTCAGGATGTTTTAGTTGTAGCTCTTTCTATTTGTGCTTCAATATTGAAGCCATCATGAAAAAGACTTGGAATTATGTTCTATTTTTTTTTATTTTTGTTTTTGTAATTTCAGAGAAACCATTTGAAGGGAAAGATTCATATGATATTTCAGAACTATCAAAACAAAATTCCTATAGAAAATCAAGAGGGGACATTTCAACAGATCAATGCCACACCAATGAAAACAGAATTTAGTCCGTAAGTTATAATAGTTGATGTAATATACATATAGATAACAGGGTTTAAACTGCTCTCAGGTAACAAGGAAATAGCTCTAGTTTTTGACTATTGTTATAGCCAAAACCTCAAAACTAACTTAGCCATACTCCATCTTAGCTAATATGCTCTGTGCCACACTCAAACTCACAAATGTCACAGATAATATAATAATGACTCTGTAATCTAATCTCAAATTACAAAAGATACAGATAGAGATCCAGCTTGTCATCTAGCTCAACACAAAATGATATTGGAAGGAAACTTTTTCCAAACTTTCTCATTAGAAAGTTGAAGCTATAAAGCAATTGAGAGCAGGAACACAGTCCTGCCTATATGTTTTGGGCAAATTTGTGATAATTACTTAAAGGTATTATTAATAGGATGACTAATCCCATAATTTAAAAAATTTACTTTATAAAATAGTTTAAATTTTGGGGTCCTGAAAATAATGTCAATTTTTAGTTTGTTCTTATTAGACAATTTAAAAGTTCTTATGTGGTTGGAAAAACTACAGGCTTGAGGGAAATGAAGACAAAATGAACATGATAGTGAATTTTTATAAGTCTTGTATCATGCATACTACTCTGATGTAGGTAAACACAGTGAAACTTCTTTTGTAATACCAAATAAGGAAATCTAGAACATCTCGCTTTCTGGAAAAAAAAAAACTGATGAGAGGGATAAACAATTTGGAAGATTTTTAATTTTAAAACTAATTTTGTAATTTTAAAACTAATACAGAAAAGATCCAAAACAAAAGCTTGTACATCATAGAGTATTTGCATCCCTTAGAAAGAAAACTACCATGAGTTATGTGACTCAGATTAATGCATGCATATCAACAAACTTATGAAAATCTTAGTACTGTATAAGTAACTCTTCTAACTTTAGCATCACCAATCTTTAGGCAAAGACATAATTTTAGTAAATTTTTAACTAAGTAAAAAGAACAGTTATTTCTCAACTGGATACTTAGCCATTAGCTGCGAGTTGGTGTTCTTTTTTTTTTTTTAATATATATATTTTTATTGTTATTTATGTCTTTTACATTTTGTATTCCCCTTGGGTAGCCCACCACCAATTCACCCGTGATCTTGAAAGCTCTTTTTTTCCATGTCAGTCATGAAAGAAAGAGTATAGCATTCACTCTATGTTTACTGAAAATATTGTACCCTTTACAAACTGTAAACCTCTTCTCTACTCTGTCATCATTCACTTTCTTCTGTGATATTATATGTCAACTTCTCTTGATTTATTTAGTGTACTCTAGGACAAACTTTAAAATGAGTTCTTTACATTCATGCCAGTTACCAACTTCCCAATAGCCCTAGAAATGTCATTGTAGCAATACTACTTTCCTCCCTTAATTTTTACATCCTCAGTCAATTGAATATTTTAGATACACTCCCCAAGGACTTAAACCTTTTGTAAGTGAAATTGGAAAAATGAAATAAGTCATGCACAGGAACAAGAATCACAAGTCTTCCAATGAATTATGTATTTTGCATGCAAATGCTTCTATTTTCACAATATTTTACTGTAACACACGTGTTCTTCTAGGATTTCCTTTAATCTTATGCTACATGTTTTATTGTAAGTAAGAGTTAAAACCAATAACAACATAGCAATGTCATGGTTCCAGATTACTAGTATTTAAATACTGCATGTCAGGGAATTGATTATGATCAACTAATGTAGTATGCAATTATAGAAAGAACACTACATATCAAGAAGAACAGAAAACATATATATTAATTGGGGTTAGTTTAAGTTAGTATGTCAAGTAAAATTTCTTTATTATTAAAATTTTCTAGTTCTTTTAGTCCAGACCATAAGCAGCAATGCAGTTAGACTTCCAAATTATGGGGACCCTGAATGGGACAGCAGAATGTAATCATGTAACAAGGGATTAGCACTCTAAAATGTTCTTGTCAAAACTTAACAGAGCAAAATTTTCAAACCTGTTGATAATATCACTCCTATAATCTCTCTAGATACACATAACACATTCTTAATATGTTTCTGTGATTACAGTTTTCTTATCGATACCAGCAACATTGAGGTGACTTGACCTTATCTAAGAAATAATCTTATTTTTTAAAATGACAGTTAAAAATGGAAAAAAGTTATGGAAACAAAGGTGAATTTTAATTAAAGAATAAACTTGAGACTGATATTTTACAGTGTATGAATTATGAACTTCCTTACATTTTCACTCAATATCACTTTCACATTTGTTCATTATAACATATATGCTCA
Source organism: Scalopus aquaticus (assembly GCA_004024925.1). Classification (NCBI taxonomy): domain Eukaryota; kingdom Metazoa; phylum Chordata; class Mammalia; order Eulipotyphla; family Talpidae; genus Scalopus; species Scalopus aquaticus. The sequence goes on along the minus strand of PVIJ01008459.1, from coordinate 37,078 downwards.
CCTAAGTGCCTTCTCTGTAAGGATATCATAGCACATGTTTCTGAATGAGTAAATTACCCCTACCTTGTAATGATCTGATCAAACTCTACAAGTTATATGCCTCATCATTGGTTCCCCAAACTATAAAAGTTTAAAAAAATTTTACAAAGCACATATGCAGCACAACACACCAGCCAAGGAAGGATCAGATCTTATAAATATGATAGCGAATAATTTGGTACAATTAGAAATAATATATATATATATATATATATATATAATGTATTGCCTCTTAGATCACACTTTCAGAGCAAGTTCCTAACTATGAACTCAGTGCTCATGGAAATGAAAACAAGCACATATATTCCTCTTAGGAAAGATTTAGTACTTGTCCCTAAATTTAATTGCAGTTTTTCTTTAAGAAAATGATTTATTTGAGGGGGAGACTAATAATCAAGCAAAAAAAGCAGTTCCAAATAAACCAGGCATTATATTAAAAGTGGTTAGTAATTAAGTGTATCCAACTACAATGATGTCACAAATAGATCAGTCTTAATTGCGTCTTACCTGTACTAGCGGAGTGTCTTGACAGCGTGGAGTGTCGAAAAGATGCAAGTCTTTCAATTAGAGAACAAGGGGTGTTTGCACTCCCAGTTTTAGCAGAGCAGGAGTGTTCTGTGCATAAGTAATAAATTGCCTCTTCAAAGTCGTCCTGACCGCGATGTTCCTGGGCAATAGTTAGAATCACTGCCGGAAAGCTTGCTGATGCTGATGCTGATGCTGCAGCCTCTGCCTTTGCACAGACCTAACGTATGAGCGTGCCGGGGAGCATCTTTCCCCCCTCTGCTCTCTATCCTCCTTTTTGCGTGGTCTTTTTTCCCCTGCCCCTCTCTCTCTCTCTCTCTCTCTCTCTCTCTCTCTCTCTCTCTCTCTCTCTCTCTCTCTCTCTCTCTCTCTCTCTCTCTCTCTCTCTCTCTCTCTCTCCCTCAATGCATAGCTACCATTCGGCTCATTCAGCAGACAGTCAAAGAGGACAGTCTGGCAGGCAACTGTGCAGTCCCCCCCTGCTGAGACACATGAATGTGTTGTGAATAAAGACAAAGCCCCGATCAGTGCAGTGCGTTACTCCGGCAAAGGCTCTGCACCGCTGCTCCCGCGCTGCTGCTCCGCAGACAGCCAGGCAGCCAGGCTGAGAGGTGGCCGCAGCCCCCTTGCCCTCCCTCCTAGGAACGTGCATCATAAAGTTTAACTCAGGACTTTGCTTCCCCTCTAGGGGACCTAGATTTCTGCTGAGAGGCGTTGTGATTAACTGAACATCTTGCACGAAAGTATTCTAGGTAGTTTTCTTTTACGTTAAACTTGGAGACCTAGCTCATTCCTGAGGTGTGGTCAAAGTGGCTGATTTTTCTAACTTTCAAAGACAAGAATCAGCTATCTTAGTCCCCAAATAAATGTTTTAGTGGGAGTGGAAGATGGATTTCTCTAGTTTGAGTATTCCTGGAGGGACTGAGTGGCAAGGGGCTGAGGGGAGATGAGCAGACAAACAAACAAAAAAGCATCAGGATCTCAGAGGAGCCAAAAATAGAAACTGAGATAAGCCTAAAGTGAAGTTGATGAAGGAGTCTGAAAGAACACAAGTGCGAAAGAGTGAACAGAGTAAATAAATGGGACTCACTGATTTCCTGTAGCTATCATTCACATTTGATAACAGAAAGAGATCCTATTTATATAGTTCATGTTTTGTAGTTTTTGCAAGTATTATTATATAAATAAACATAGGCTAACATATATCTGGCATTCAGGAAAGATTTAGGAGATAATAGCCTGCAGGTGTTTGCCTAAAGAAAGTTAGACTTTTTTTTTTCCATATTAAAGCTACAGGAAGCTACTGAACTAAAAATGTAGTTTGGGGTTGGACACCCTCAAATATTGCTTCCAATAAATTTATACTAGTAGTATGAGTTTTTAAAAGTGTATAGTAATACAATCCAGACATTAGTTTTTGGAAATCTAATTAAGAATACGTTAAGATTAGATTTTATATGCCTAATTATTTGAAATAATAGTTGAAATAAAATGTGAACTGATTTCTATCCCTTGTGACCATGAAGTCTGGAGCTAAGTAATCCAGGGTTGGATGTGCGCTCAGTGATCATCAGAGATCTAGACTCTATTGTTCAACCAACCCCAGTAGTGTCCAGATGGGCACTGGAGCTGCAGCCACCAAATTTAGGAGGAGAGAAGGAAGAGGAGAATGTGTTCCCTACTTAAGGACATATCCTGAAAGTCCCACATATCTCTCTGGCCAGAAATGAACCATATGGACAGAGATAACTGTGTGTTAGCCTGGAAAATAGAATACCTATGTGAAATGGCCATGAATGTGTCTCAAAATCTAAGTATTCTCCCAAGGAAGGAGGAGACAATGGGAAAAGAGCAGAGTCTGCCATTGTAGGATAAAGGATAATATATATTGTAAATGATACCACAACATCTACTGAACCTTTGTCCCATTGTGTAACTGCAATATAATTTAGGGAATTGATTCCAACTCCAGCAGGGGACCCTGTTTTCCTCTAAGTCAATCATGGTAACAGCATCATACTCACAAATGATTGTTAGGGAGTTCAGGCCTGAGCCATTCATGGCATTGTATTTTCTTGATGGCAGTTATTTGCTCAAGGATGGCATAGTTCTTAACACTGACCCAATCAAACTGAAGGGAAGGAGAATTGTTCCACATGGAAGAAAAGATTTAGGATTCAGTTTTAAGAGGAATATGACAATTTGGAGACAATGGAAGAAATTGGATACTTGAAGAAATCAATGAATTTTTGGATTAATCAACTCTGCAGCCACACTAGCTCTAAACTTCTGGTTATATGCACAGATATGTCACATTTCCTAAGTCATGTCAGTATGCTTCTCTATAGTAACCAAAAGCATTCTTAATCCCACATGAATCAAACACTGTTATTAAGCATTTGGCATATGATTCCTTGTCCTCTATCTTAATATTGTGCATGAAATTCCATGGCTTACTGAAGTCTCTTTTGAGAAATCTAAAGGACACATTAAATCTACTATACAGGACTTTGAAGCTCTCAATTAATTTGTTTGAAGTGGTCGCTAAAAATTTGATATAATATTCTAATAATTTCACTTGGCATCCCATTTGGCATTTTATACATGCAATTTGTTGATGAGTTGGGGACATGTTACAAGCTCAATAGATATAAATAACTGGTTTTTGTTATTACTTCTTAGGATTTAACTAGAATAATAGGCTATTGTATGTACTTTTGCTCTTACTTCAGTGCATAACAAAAACCATCATATTTTAATAGCTTATAGTTGCCCACTAGTGTGTTTTCCTTAACTCAAGTCCTGCTGCAAGTACCTAATATATGAACTTATAATCTTCTAAATTGCTTTATCAGGAGTATGCTGTAGCATACTCACTTCATGAATTATAGAACTCATTAATTACAGAGCCACATTCATAGCCACCAGTACAAGAAAAAGTAGAAAATTAAAAGTTACATATAGATTAAGGAATTGTTTTTATGATAAAAATCCACTTTGCAAACAAGAGACAACACTAACCCAGATACTCGTACCTGTCAATTTAACATTCAAGAAACTAATGACACCAAACTTCACGAGACTTTTCAGCAAATAGAGTCAGAGAAAACTCTTCCCAACCAATTTTATGAAGGAAGAATTATCTTGATACCAAAGCCAGAAGACGTCACAAAAAGGAAGAGGACATACAAGTATCTCTGATGAACTAAGATACAATAGTCCATAACAAACACTGCAGAGAAAATAGAGCAATATATGAAAAGGATAACATTATGACCAAGAAGGTTTTATTCAAATTTAAATTAATATTTAAAAACTGAATATTATTTCACAATTAACATAATTAAACAAAATGTTATTAGCATATGAATAAATGTAGAAAAGATGTCTGAAAAAGTCAATATCCATTCATAGTAAAGAATATTGTCTACTTTTTCCCCTCTATTCAATGTTGTATTGGATTTCCAGCCACTACAATAATATAAGAAAAAGAAATAAAAGGCAACCAGAATGAAAATAAACAAGGCTAGCTTTATTATCAATTAATATGAGTAAATAGAATATTGTAAGAAATTTCAGAAATGGAAAGGTATGAAAACTAGTGCTTTTCATAATAGTTAAGAACACAGTATGTCAGTCAGGTGCATTTCTAAATACTACCAATAAAAAGTTGCCAAGCTAAAGTATATATATATGTATATGCAACTTTGTACACGCATATATTTATATACAAACATATGTTTAACTTAAGTATTTTAAAATAGCATCAAAAGTTTGCAACACTTAATACATTTAGCAAATAAATATTGAAAAATTTACACAACTTTAAAATTACAAAAACAATTACATTTAAATTTGGGCAAAGAGTTAAATACATACTTTACAAATGACCAATATGCACATAAATGCTTAAAATTGGGCCTCCCTGGTGGCACAACGGGTTAAGCGCAGCACTGTGGAGCTGTGGGCAGCTGAGGTGCAAGTTCCATACCCAGTCAGGGAGATTTCACATGGCACAGCAGGCCTCTCCTGCCTAGCTTGCTGCTCCCCTCAGCAGTGCATTTCAGTCGATCTGCCTGTTCTGCTCCCTGCTCTGTCTCTGGTGAACCCTCTCTCCACCCCACATCTCTGACCTGCAGCCCAGCTTGTATGCATAAATAAATAAATCTTAAAAAAAAAAAAAAAAAAGAAGGGCCTCCCTGGTGGCGCGGCGGTTAAGCACTGAGCTGTGGAGCTGTCAGCAGCAGCGATTCGAGTTCGACGCCCAGCCAGGGAGAATCCCACATGGCGCAGCAGACCTCTCCTGCCTCGCCCGCTGCTCCCCTCAGCAGTGTATTTCTGATCTGCCTGTTCTGCTCCCCACTCTGTCTCTGGTGAACGCTCTTGTCACCCCACACCTCTGGCCTGTACCCCAGCTTGTATGTATAAATAAATAAATCTTTAAAAAAAATGCTTAAAATCATTCGTTGTCTCGGAAATGCAAAATTAAAGCATAATGGGATGAATACACTCTTTATTAGAATAATTAAAATGAAGTTTTAATTTAGTAATTTTTAAATTACTTAAATTTTAAAAAACTTAAATAAAATTTAGAATTAGTACATTAAAATTTAACACTAAGTGTTGGTAATTATTGGTAAGGAGATAAGATGGAGCTCATACATCAGCATTTTGGAGAATTGTTTGGCAACATTTTAAAAACATGCATGATTTAAGAATTCTATTACTGAATATAACACCAAAAGAAATGAAGTCTTGACTACAAAAAGACTTAGGCAAACGAGAGACAAATACCAGGTGATTTCACTCATATGTGGATTCTAGAGAAACAAAAAAAAAAAGGAACAGAAAAAAACCTAGCCGAAACAAACACTAGAAATCTTATTGTAAAATTAATTCTACCAGATGAGGAGGGGAAAGGTGAGGAGCAAAGTAAGCTAGGTGCCCAATGGGCCGTGCTGGAAGATTATGGGTGCCTGGGATGGGTATAGTGTGGCAACATATGATGTTGTAAACCAATATTACATCAATAAAAATAATTAAAAAGGCTTATATACAGATATCCAGAGAAACTTTTTAAAAATAATAGCTTAAATATTTACAAATAAATAATTTATATCAATGCACAACTAAATGAACAAGTCGTCATAGCTATACAACCTCTTGGCAATAAAAAGGAATATACTACTGAAACATACATTTTGCATAAATTTCAAAATTATTATTCTGAGTGCTTAAAACTAAATATAAAATAATACCTTCTGTTAGATTGCACTTACATGCAATGAAAATGATTGTAACTGACAGAGAAAACGTTGTTTGCCTGAATTTGACTTTCTGTGTGATGGGGAAGATTGGAGGATATTGGCTGCAAATGACATAAGGGCACTTTTTTGGAGGAAGGAATTACAGTGGTCTGTTGCTTAATGATGGGGATCTGTTCTGAGAAATGCTCTGTTAGGCAGTTTTGTCCTCAGAACATCATAGAGTGTAATTACACAAACCTAAAATGTATAGCCTACTCACACATAGGTTGTACTTGGGAACCACCATCGTAGATAAGATGTGCTGGTGACCGAAATATCATTTTGAAGCACGTCACTATATTTTATGTTTTGATTGTAGTGGTGGTTTCCATGATTACATCCATCTCATCAAACTCATCTAACTATCCCTTTAAATGGGTGCATTTTATTTTATGTAAATTATAGCTCAATAGTTGTCTTAACAAGAATTGAGTGAGAAACTGAGCCACTGTCCATTAAGAAACTTGCCTCAGATTACACTGTTAGAAACTAGCAAATTGCAATTTGAGTTCTATCTACTTGATTTCTTTTCCTCATAACCATTCATTTTTGCTGATGATAAATTTGGAGATATTCTTGAGTTACAAGTTTATCAGAACATTAAAGTAAGTGATAGGACAAGCAAAGAGGAAAGGAGAGAACAGTGTATATTCACCTGAACTAAAATTAGAATGTCAGTAGGATTTGAGACAATTTCAGGGATGAACTTCCCAATCAATCTTTCTCCATGGTTTCTTTCTGAATATTTCAACTCCTTCTTTAGATGATTGATTCTTATCCTCTTATCTGTAAACTTACTTGGAGTTTCTGCTGATTTGTGTTAGTCAGCTCAGGCTGCTATAAAAGAATACCAGGGACTGGGTGGCCTGAGCTTCAGACATTTATTTCTCACAGTTGTGGAGGCTGGCAAGCCCAGGACCGAAGTGCCAACACATCCTTGTCTGGTGAAAGCCCACTTACTGGTTTACAGATAGATACCTGACCTTGTATCCTCACATGCTGGAGAACAGAGGAAGAGACCTCTGACTCCTCCTCTATTTATCACTGCATCAATCCTCTCGTGGAGGCTCCACCAGCATGACCTAATCAAATCCTAATTATCTCCCAAAGACTCTACCTCCTAATACCAGCCCAGATGGGGGGTAATATTTCAAATATGAATTTGGGGGGAAATGCATCCACTCCATAATAGTCATCCCTTCTGGTTTATATAACTGAATTTTCACCTAAGTGCTCATGAGCTACCCCTTTGTAGATTTCTTTCTGTTTAAGGTTTTCTACTCTCTCTAGTTAGAATTCCCAGGAAAGGATATCTGATTGGTTTAATAAATTTGGGTCAATTCATAATAACCTTACTATAGGTTGCAGACAAGATATAGATTGACTTTCTTTGGATGTGATGACCAATCATAGATCTATTAGATGTGACATATGTGATACGTTTTATATGGTTAAAAAAACAAGACTGCCTCGGTGGGATTATGAGTATTGTTAACGACATTATTAGCATACCTACCAGAGTACATAAGTTTCAAGTTCCTCTGAAATTATTGCCCATTTTTGTGAAGGGAATATACACACATATACATACACATATTTATAAATTTATATATACACACATATACATGTTTATAAATTTATTCAGACAAGCATATAGACACACACATAAATACACACATATAGAGGAATACATTTCTCTTGGATAGTTTGCATCCTGACCTTATATCTGTATTTCAGGTAAATATCTCACATCCTTTCTTTCCCCTCTTCCTCATCCTACTTATGCTTATTAAATTACTCTTTTTTTGCAACTTTCAAGAATATGTTTGTGTACTCAGACACAAAGATAAAACTTATTTCTCTTAGATGTTATTGAAAAAATAATGGAAAATATTCTACCTGTAGATTTTTTTCTATTGAAGTAGAATTATTGAGAAAATTGTGCTTAAATTTCTCAGACTCTTAAAAGATACTCACTTTAAATGTGCAGACCATTCCAAGCTGCCTGCATTTGAAACTCCTCCACAAGTCAAATTACTAAATGATGACCCATACATAGATAATTAAAACAACAGAAGAGGCTGATAAGTGAGCATTAGTCATGCCTACTGAATGGGGTAAGCATAGTTCATCCCACTCAAAATTCTGTATAGCAAATTAATTTCTAATATCATTAAGGAATACTTGTCACTGTATTGCTGTCTTGAATTTTTGTTTGTTTCTGAATAAATGAAAAAAACAATAAAAATATAAATTTGTAACATAATGAAATTTCACCTTCACTAAAGTTAAATCTGAATTTGTAATTTTCTTCTTACTGGGAAGAAGGTTAAAATCTAAATCAATACCTAAGGTTTTTGTGCAAAAATAATATTTCTGAGAAAATATGTACTCGGAGCCTTGCTGTTGGCCTAGGGGTTAAGTCTCAGTGCTAACACCACAAAAGCCTGAGTTCCTGGGTTCAGTCCCCTGTTAGGGAACGTATATGGTGCAGCAGACCTCTCCTGTCTTGCCTGCTGCTCCCCTCAGCAGTGTATTTCAGTAGATCCTCCTATTCTGCTTCCACTCTGTCTCTGGTGAATCCTCTCAACACCCCTCTCCCCCACCTCCAGCCTACACCCCAGTTCTTGTATCCATAAATAAATAAATCTTAAAAAAAAATAAAATACGTACTCCAGTATTTGAAGTCATATTATTACTGTCCCTACATGTAGCTAGAAGACACTAGGTTCGACAGGCAGGATGGTCTATTTGTTTCCATTTTGAATAGCAAATATTAGTTTGTTAATACAACTTGGCCTTATACTTCTTGAACTAAATACTTCAAGTATTTAGTCATACTTGAATCATACTTGAAGTATGATTACACCAAGTATTACTAAGGACAGAAAATACATTGCCTGTAAGAGAATTTATTTTCAGTTGCTTGAAATAGCCACACATTTCTGTAAAAATAGTTAATATGAAAATGAATTTCCCTGTAAGCATTCTTTATTCAAAGTTTTGCCTTCTAGAGACAGATTAATCTCCACTTTTTTTTAATGGTTCATATAACTTCCATTTACTGCTTAACCCCTTACTCCATCCTTCTCTTGTTTAAGCAAAATATGAGTAATTATCACCAATTTCTTATATGACATGCTTTGTCTATCTTTTAAAGACTAATCCATAATTCACTGAACTCAATGAAGTTTGTCTGAATTCTTAAAAATTTGTGCCCAGATGTAGTAGATAGCTTCATTTCTGCCTACCTAACTTCCTTTCTCTCCTTTATAGTGATAGCACCTGGCTCTCCTTAAATCATCCTTGTAGCCAAGTGACTGGAGGCATTGAACCCACTCACTGGCCACAACAGCAGATTCAGGGATGGGAACATGGGATCCAGATGGGTTTTTCTAAGTTAACTGCACTGAAATTGAGGAAAGAAATTTCTATTTTCATCAGCATACTAAATCATGAATATTATGTTGGACTAAGAGGTAACTATAATGCCACCACACACACACACACACACACAAATACATATATACACACACATATATGTATATATTTTGTATTTTGACTGTTTTGTATTCCTATTGATGTTTTTTTCACTTTGCTAACTCTTACACTAAAAATGCATCACTTTCACAGTAAATGATCAGCAAGCCCATCACAGCCTCTCTCAAACATGCAGCCCTGTGCAGTGAGCTATGAATCCTCTATTATATGTGTATATGGATATAATCGAGTGTGTGTGTGTGTGTGTGTGTGTGTGTGTGTGTAGTTTGTTTAATCTGAGAAATAATCTACCAAAGAGGAAAAAAGAGGAAAGAAGAAAAAAGAGGTGAGCAATAGGGAGAAAAAGAGATCCCTCACACCGTCTAGTACCATGTAGACACAGTTATGAATGAAGCCTGTCTTCTTGAACTTCAGCTATTACAGACATACTTTCCCTTTCTTGTTTAAACCATTTAAGAAAGATGACTTTGAATTGCAACTTGAAAAGTCTAACACAAGAGATAAAGTAGCTTGTCAGATGCAGACAATATGTTTTGATGAAGCTGCCTGGGATTCAGTCATCTTGACGCACTCCCACCAGCTAGCTCTCTCGGGGAAGGGATGTACCTAAAGGCATGACTATAAGCATGCTTTGCTGAATTTTATCTAAGCTTTAACAATCTAATTCTTTTCATTAGTTTCAGAAATTGGTTATCCTACGCAACTTTGTTTGACATGTAATGATTTGATAAATAAGCTTTTACTGTCTTCATAGTATTGCTATTGACCAATTGAGTTCCTTTAACCATCCCAAAGTGGAAGATGTTCAAGAAAGACATTTGAGTCAAGACTCAAGCAACAGAAAGTTATGTTCATTGGTCAAGGAATGGGGAAGAGAGCCTATATCATAAAGGAGGAGGAAGGACATAAATGGTAGAGTGGGAAGGGAAGAGGCTAAAGGGTCTGCATCAGCAGAATTTCAGAGAAATAGGCAGGAGTTTCCAGGAATGGCATTCACAAACTTCCAAGTTGGGACATGGGACATCTGTCATGGTGCTGGTGGCCCTGCTTTTTAGCCATGGTAATCAGCTTGTGTCTTAATCCTTATTTTCTACCTCCATCTTCATCTCAACTTCTCTCACCTGGTTTTCTATTGTTTTGAGTTCCTATTGTTTCTATTGAATTCCTAAAGTAAAGATAAAGCAGAACCCGGCAAGTACTAGGAACTTATGGTTACTAGGTCTGGTGGCAGTATTTATTTTGAATTTTAAACAGGATAGCTTACCATATCAGATCCTCAGAGACTACATCCTAATAGAAATGAATCATTTAATTAGTGCTCTCTGTATGTTTGTATAGGTACAGACTACATACTGTATCAGGATATTAAACTGGAGGTTTCAACTAAGACACCGAGACAGAGCAGGTCTAAAAATATACAGTCTGCAACTTTGAAGATTTAATGATTAAAAATCTTTCAACTACCCTAAGGATATATAAAGGGGCAAAACTGAAGCTAGAAAAGATTTCCATGAGGAGGATTTGTTTGGGGAAATGGTGCTAGATATTCTACCCTCACAGGGAAAAGAGACATGGGCCACCTACAATGTCCTGGTGGAGTAAGGGCAGATTTTTTTAATGACTTCGAATCACATATATACTTTTATTTTTATGGGAACCTATATTTAATTTCTAAATTGAGTCTGTATTTGCAACTTAAAGTGGCTGCAAGATATTTGACTGTCAATGTGTGTTCAGAAAGGTCCAAGTTTTCATCCAGGGAAGTAGAAGCACTTGCTTCTCTGAATAAGCTTAAAGAACCAATGAGAGATAAAAATAAAGATGCCTTCTCTGATCACATCACATAGCATCAGCTTGCTCAGTGTACCAGTGCCTTCCCTCCCTAAAGCTTCATCCTCCTTCTTACATACATAGATGGGACAGAAAATGTCAACAAACACCTAATTAAAATCCAGATGTTCTCCGTGTTTCTCTTAATCACTCTTGGGTGGACAACGTAAGAACAGAAATAAAGTTAATCTGTATTGACTAATTTTAGTTGAGCCATGTTGCTGCCAAATAACCATCCATTTCTTTATGAATATTTACAAATGTTTTGATTAACATTTCATTCTAAAGTTATTAAAGTGACTGATGTCAAGTTTATCAGCTATAATTGCTCTGAGCCATTTTACTTGCAATATTAGGATAACTTGAATGTGTTTTTTAAGTGATATTGTCAGCCTATAAAGGCTTGTGAATAACTTTCTCTAGAACCTCTGAAGATAAAGATCAATGATGGGTTGATAAAATTTTCTGAAACCAAACCAGAGATCAATTTCTACTATTTCCTGTTTGTTTTGTTGGATCACTTTATTGTTGTGGGTGATTAGGTTGGACAGTCAGCTTTCAGATATGATATGCTCTTCTGATAATACTTGAAAAATTTAGTGTCTAATGACACTAAACCTCAATTCAACTGTATTAATTTTTGTTGTCGTTAAAGCAGAGGACAAAATGATTTAATTTGACTCCTTTACTTGCCTGTTTCATGTCACAAATTGTCTGAAATGGATGGACTATCATAGAAGTCCACCTTTTTAAAATTAGTATTGTAGTTTGTCAAGGAGGGCAACCCTCAGGATATTGCCAGAGAAGAATAAAATTGATCTTTACAAGACTGCTATTTTCATCATTCTATTTACTCTAAACCTCTTAGATTGGCCATTTTACAATTAACCAGAATGCTAAATTCATTGGAATGATTTTTCTGTAGTGAGCTTTAAAAGGGAAGGAAAAAAAATTAAACAATGCAAAAAGCTTTCACAGCAGAATTTCTGACAGAGTAGACACTCAGTAATATATGTGCAACAATTAAATGAATTAATAAGAATTCAATAACCAAGTAATTTCAAAGCAATATCCTAAAGATAGATCCTGTCCTATTGTTTCGAAATAAATTTCTGCATAAATAGAACAAAGTGATTGTATAGCTTGAATGTATGACATTGCCAATATCGAAACTATTTTAAGAGATTTATTGAGGTATAATTAACATACAATAAAACACACCTATTTAAACAGTACAATCTGATGAGTTTTGACAGATCAAGACATGTTCAAAATCTAGAAAATAAGCACATGTGTCTTTAGCTATGTTGCTAGACCTCCTTCTTGTCCTTGCTTGTCTCACAACCCCAGACAACAACTGGCCTGCTTTCTGTCACTGCAGATGAAGATGCATTTTTTTTAATAAATATATATTTTTATTGTTATTTATGTCTTTTACATTTTGTATTCCCCTTCGGTAGCCCACCACCAATTCACCCGTGATCCATCTTCATGGTCCCTTGTGTTCTTTTCTATTCCATTTTGTGCCCTTTTCCTTCCCTCCCTCCACCTCCCTCCCTCCC